>ML813962.1:111082-130089 GCA_009831015.1 Picea engelmannii | reverse complement strand
TTTAATGTGGCCCGGGGCCGAATTGAATATTATGTGCATTGAGTAATTAATTAAATAATCGTTGGTTGCAATATGAAAGAGATGAAGAAAGATGGGGGGGCTATGATTCCACAAGAGAGAGGGGTCCAAGGGGGAATTATTCATGGATATTAATCCAACCCACATTCCTAAAATTATTATCATTGTTTATAACCTTCTATTTGTTGATTGAGTGTATGCGAAGCCAATCATTTAAATTCATGTAAGAGGGTGGGTGTGAGTGGTCACATCCCATAGTTATTAGAGAGCATGGGATGAAGTACAATCATCCTTGAGAAGAGTGTGAGTCAAGCAAGCAAGGGAAAAGAGGAAATTCAAGTAGAGAAGGGAGAACAATTTTACATGTAGTTTTTGGGTAGCAAAAGGTAGAGGAGAGGGTTGGGAAAAGGACCAACCATGGTATACTGAAGGTAGCCATTGTTTGGCTGTGTTTATGTTGAGAAAGAGGCCCGCGTGCCTATGAAAATGGGTTGCAAGCATGTACTGTGTTTTCTTATTGATGAAATGACTCAAGAGCCTCATGAGGGCTGCTGTGAAAACTCCTTGGGCAACTAAGAGTTCTTGATGGTTCCCAACCGAGAGTTCTTGTCAAACTGAGTGCACTAGGTGCCTTGATAAACAAATGGTACAACCTAAGGGACTATGAGCAGTGAAGGAGGTACATTCCTTGGGTAGTGTAGGTTTTGGGAAAGGAGAGAGCAGGAGGATTGGAACTGTTGTAGGAGTAGAACCTGGGTTGGGGGTTGTTGTGTGTGTGGAGAGTGGATAGCCAGTGAACCGGATCTCCTTTTGGAATCATAGTCTCAACTCGGGGGTGGCCCGCTGTTGAGAGAAAACAAACAACAATGCATATGGATGGTAGGTTCATTCTTCGTTTGTAGCCAGTTGGTTAATCATTAACAGATAAGTGTTTCTGTTCTGTTCTTATGTTAATTATGTTGTGTAAATGGTTTATATGAATGTTGTGTGTTTGCTATTTGCTTGAACAATTGCATTCATGTTAATATATACTGTTAGATGCATTTATAACTGTAGTATCGGTCAAATGGTTAAATGTGTGTGTGATTTGGAGTTGGTAAGCTACAAGAATTTAATTAAGTAGAAAATCCTAGTTTTAATGTGTATTCCACACATAATGATGCTCAACTGGAGGTTGGGTACATTACAAACAAGAAACACACTGAAAAAAAAACCTCCGCTACAACCTCTGCCCACCCATTTTTTTTAGTTATATAGAGCATCCGCTAAAACCTCCGCAACCAATAGAGGAGGTTGTAGCAGAGTTTTTTTTGAAAAAATTTCCAAATTTTGTTACACCAAAAACCTCCGCTAGAAGGTGTTCTCCTTGTAGTGATAACATATCATTTGGCCTTACCTTTGTTCCATAGTGTTTTACATCTTGTGCTTGGTGTTAGACCTCCTTATTGGCTCACCTTACTACCAAGCAAAAACTGCCCTTTATCGTCGAGCATGGTCTACTGAGCACAACATTTGTCTTCCATTTTCCTCGTTGCCCAAAACTTATCTGATTTCTTTATTTGTCGGCATGTTGCTCACTTGCCCTTTGCTCGTTGAAGATGAATCCATGTGCTTGATAACTCCCCTAAATCCTTTGCTAAATAAACAAAGGTTTGGGAAACTATCCTTCTTACCAAGCACATGTGTGTCCGTATTAGCTAAGCATAGCTTGTCAAGCATTGCAATCTGCCTCTTATTACTTAGTAAAATACTCTTTACTTGAAGACTTTGAAGTTTGGACTTAGCTAAACTTTCACCCTTTCATATGCCTTTAACTTAACTTGCCATGAAACTTAACCACTTTGGAATTCAATTTTTTTATTAGAACGAGATACCTAACTCTAGACATTAAGAAAGTACTCATTAACAACAAAATAAATTAAATATTAACAAACCAAGGTAATACTAAAGCATTCAAGATCAAAAAGCCTTTAAAAATGATCATCCTCCACTTCTCTAGCTAAAATCTTCAAAATACTTTACCTACTACATCAATACGTCCCTCATCCCGAGAGACGATGTACCAAGATTTTTACATGAATTGGAAGGGAGACATTAAGGAGAAGATAATTGATCAACCAAAATTAAAATTAAAATTGATACATAGAACCTTACTAACCAACATCCTCACTACTTTTCCATGTAAAATAAAACTTGTGAAAGAGATGTTTTCATTTGTAAAACTTTCATTTTTATCCTTTTTGGTTACACTTGGAAGCGTGGTGCTTAATCTCTACTAAACCTATATAGGAGCCGAGAATTTATAGGTACACATCGAATATGATAATATTATATTATTGCAGAGTCCATTTTTTTAACAAGGACTAAGCTCCTACCCTCAACCTGGTAACCCAGGCCAGCCTTTATTTTGGGTACTAGGTAGGCATTCCTCCCTTCTTCCCACATGCAGGATCCAGTGAGGAGGTACGAAACTAGTTGGACTTTTTTAACCTGCCTCCAACCAACAGGAAGCCTTTTAATCTCATGCTGAGGAGGAATTTTATACTGTAAATCGAATGCATAGGCAAAGGGGGCACTTTAGCACGGGATGGGACAATTGATTTGCTTCGTGAAGTGACTACGAGTAACTCAGACTCTTCGTTTGTGTTGAGAAGAGATTACGGTTAAGTGCTGCTCTTTAGCGTGTATGCATTGAAATTTGAAAGAAATCAAGGAGAGGCAGAGGCAGAAGTGACGTCGAAGGACGGAAGGAACAAGAAGGATGAAGGTGGTTGGTCTGGTGAGCGGGGGCAAAGATAGCTGCTATGCAATGATGCGATGCATCGACTATGGCCACGAGGTCAACTTTCCACTATCAGAAATAAAATTGCTATTGTTTTTTACCATGGTTTTTGTAAAGATATTTGATGCTAGGGGTGTGGTTGAGGTTGCTTCTGTTGCTTATTATTTTTTCAAACATCATTGCTGGGTTGAGTTAGTTGAGCTTATTCTTACTTGTGCGTATTTTTTAGATAGTGGCACTGGCCAATCTGCTGCCCCTTGAGGATTCAGTTGACGAGTTGGACAGCTACATGTACCAAACTGTAAGTACATGTTAATACTAACGATATTACTGTTGCTTCTACTTTGCTTCTTTCTTTCATGGCAGTTATAAGCGGGATTTGGCCTTGGTGAGGTATCATTTTAAATGCGCGTGCTTGTGATATCCATTCGAGCAACAAAATTCATGGAATTTTTTATAAAATATTTCCCAATCATGGTAGACACAAAAGGTGTAGAATGCTGAACACAAAAGTTGAGACAAGTTCTGTTTAAAGAATTTTTGAGCAA
This sequence comes from Picea engelmannii, assembly GCA_009831015.1. Taxonomy (NCBI): domain Eukaryota; kingdom Viridiplantae; phylum Streptophyta; class Pinopsida; order Pinales; family Pinaceae; genus Picea; species Picea engelmannii. Next base: position 126,741 of record ML813962.1, on the reverse strand, counting down.
TAGGAGCTTAAGACATTATTTACTCTTGAATATGCTCATAACATACTTGCAACAATATTTGTACAGTCAATGCAGACAACACCTCTAGGTTTGGTTATAATAAACAACATCTATATATTTTTTATTTTTATTGGTTTACATTGACTAAGACTATTGTCCAATTACATCAGGTCTCAATATCATAAACCTGTAAACTTATGTAGGCTTTGCACCTTGCAACCATGGTAAAAGCGTTTATGCTTTATCAGTTGAAGAATCAACCATAATTTAGGACTTGATGCTATTTATTTTAGAGTATATATCGCTTGAAAGAAATAATTTTAGCAAACTGTCGCGAAGCAGAGAAATGGCATGGTTTTAAAGTGTGTGCATTATCACAATATATAGTAATGGTGAAATAGAAGTGGCACAAACTTAGAAATGAGAATATTTCAAATTTGACATAAGTGTTGAGTTTTGGTGTACCTTGGGAAGTGGTCCCTTTGTGGTTTTGGGTTTCTAACCACAAGTGGGAAATACATTGGTACTATGTACCTTGTATTTTATGTCTAATTCCACTTTCACTTCACTAAAGTCAAAAAGTTGGAATTTTGTCACTTAAGGCAAAAGTGACTAATTATTCACTAAGTGGGTGAAAGAGGGGACATAAAGTGAACTTAGGAAACTTAACCCAAAGTGGGTTTTGAGTTGAGATACTTTTGGTGAAATCTCAACCATGGATTAGAGATGGCTTGGAGTGATCCTAGCCATCCAATCTTAGGTTTCCTTACGGATGTTTCAAGAGGGGCACATAGGGCCTAAGGAGGCTCATTCACTCATTTGTTCACTTGGAGAGTTTGAGAGGAGCAATGGAGATGGGATGGAAGCATTGGTTGAGGGAAGCTTGGGCGCCTCCTTCCATGGAGGACTCATGGAGGCTTAGACCCTCATTATTTCTTGGTGAGAGCTATTGCTTGGAGGAGGGCGCACTCTAGGAGGAGGGCACACACTTAGCAGGCACTAGGAGGACTTGTGCTACTTCATATTTGTTTGGTTCATGGTGGAGGAGGCACAAAACTCTGGGGTTAATCCAGGGTCGTGTTGACCAAAAATACTTGTGTCCTATTTTCATGCGTGCTTAGAGTGTAGATCAACATTTCAGTGTTGTAAAGATCTAGAGGAGTGTTACTTGTTTTGAGTTATATTGCATGTGCTAACCACCGGTTCGAAAACACTTGCAAGGGCACCTCAAAGAACACTTAACCATAAAAATTATGAGCAGAATTTTACTTAACTGTTCGCTGTCCTAAAACAACAACAAAGGACAGTTTGAAGATAAAACTTAGAGTCAAATTTCAAGTCAAAGACAGACCTGTTTTGGCAGCTTCATAGGACCTCAGTTTTCTTCAATATGAACAGAGACACATTAGAATTTAAAAGATATCATGTATGAAACCCACTTTGAGTCCGATAAAATCTATGTTACAATGGGCGAGTAATCATAATATATTTAGAGTCAATCCGTCTCAGCCCCAAAATAACTGGAGTTTACTCTGACTACTCAAACTCGGTCAAACTTGCAAAACTTGGTGAGAGATAAGAACGATGTGAAAGAAAAAAAATAAACTATCATTTTGATCATACAAGGTTGATTTTCTCCAAAAGAGGATTCTCAGGAAAGACAAAGGCATTTATATGCTAGAATTTCAGATTTACTTATTTAATGCCAATAATTTCATATGCGTTTATGTTTATTTCGATGCCTATGAAGCAGATTTATCAAGGAATGATGTTTTAAACCTTTTATAAAAGTTGAGGTATTTTTTGGGTTATTTTATTTGTTGAGTTTTATGCCTAGTTCTTCCTTAGTATTTCCCTAATTCAAGTTATACTCTTGATATTCGGTTTAGTTGAGTATTCTCAAGTACGAATTGTGCGACAATGGATAAAATAGGCCTTAATATTTAAGTAATTACATTCAGTTACATCATTATAGAACTGAAATTATCTTTATTGATTTGGCATTAGGTAATTAGACTTTGAAACCATAATCAACTAATCAAATATACTAATTAATAGATCCATCTTAACCCTTCGAGGTGCAAACCTTTCTGATGGTGCAAAAACTTGTGGAAAGGTTTGCACTTGGATCAGTTTGATCCCTCTCGGCTCTTGATAGACCCGGGATTAAGATGGATCTAGGATGGTTATTATTAAAGTATATTATTATTTTTTAATGTGAAAAGGTGAAGTGCTGTCAGCCTTACACTCACTCCCTTGTGACACCTCTCCCACGTACTAGGCTGCAGAATGCACCTCTTGGCGCAATCAATCTGTGAAGCTAAAGGTCATCATCTGTTTTGGATGTGATTGGAATCATGACAATGCAAACTGAATAAATTAGTCTTTATGGATAGGGCTTTATTTCTTACTTTCTAGATTATCTTTGTTTTTTTTCTTCTCGATTTGATTCTGGATTAGGTTTACCATAATGTTAGGCAAGTCATACAAGCATAAATGTATAGAAGTTGGCATGAAATGGGAAATGCTCTTAAAAATAACCAGGAATTGTTTCTCATAATTGGACAGAAACAAGAGAGGTTTCCATGTTTGTTTCCCTTCCAGAAATGTTTCCTAAATTGTCACGTTCCTATGTTTTTTTGTAGCTTAGCATGGTAGGCAAGAAATAGTTCAAACAAAGAAGTGTTTGAGCGACATAAATGAAAGGATTAGTGCATTCATCTTGAATTTATATTTCAATGCTTATAACAAAGTTGCAAAAAATAAGATGTTCTAAACCCTAGGTTGTAGCACTAAGGACCTATCGGGAGTTATATATTATGTAATGTCCCCACTTTGGGACATCATTACACTACAGAGGGTTATGATGACCAGAGTAGCCAGATGGAGGTTATAGCGAGTACAAAGATTATTGAGAGGCATTTTGGGGTCCGGCTTGCATCGCTCATCCCATTTCATCATTATGATCCATTCCGCACAGGTTGGCTTTGGTTCCGTTGCATTCCAACGATTTCCATGATTTTGAGTATTTTGAGCTATAAGTTAATTAAATTCACCGAAGAGGTCATTTTGGGCACAATACTTGGCGGAACCTCTCAGTGTAATAGCTCATTGGAATCGGGAGGAACATGACTACAGGATAGGATGATGAGAAGTGACTTTCAGTGGTCGGGGAATCCACTAGGAGAGATAAGGCGCGTTTCAGAGGTAAAAAGGTTAATTAATTAATTAAAGTGATTTAATTAATTAATTAATAATTAAAAAAGAAAAGTCACTTTGGAGAGACAAGGGGATGCAGGAAGTATAAATAATAGGCAAGGGCCTCTATTCATTCATTCATGTATGTTTATCTTTTGGATATCTGGCTTCTAGCTAGATGGCCCATCTCTTGGGGGTTTTGAGGGTTTTGACTTAACAAACCCTAGAGGACGATTCAGTGCTGAAAGATTCCACCTAGCTTGTCCCAAGCTTGGTCTCGGAGATGCAATACTCTCCCACACCATTCTAGTTCCATATATACTCAGCTACAGAGGGATTCTACATCAGTTGCAGGTGCAGGGAGAGATAGGGCGCACCAGTTGGGGTTTCCAGCAAGAGGGGCGCACCATCCATTGAGGGAGGATTCGATCTAGTTGAGGAGAAGAGATTTTGGGAATTCCAGGTATTGGGTTTCCTTTGCAGGTGTCATAGCATTATTCTTGGTAGATGTTGGAGGTATTTTGGTGGTGGATTCATTTGTATTGAGAGTGGGACGAAAGTCCCAAGAGGAGGGCACACCACACTTTGGAGGGTTGCTAGATTCATGGATCTAGCAAGTATTTTGCCTAGTTGAGCACTTGGGTTTTCATTGCCGTGCCCCGATCTATCATTCTAGTGAATTGGTGGAGTTGTTGGAGGTCTCTAGGAGAGAGACCGAATTATCTAGGGTTTCAAGCATCCAGGGGGCGCACCATTATTTGGAGGAGAGTCAGATCCCTAGGGTTTGAGGGGGATCTTGGGATTCCAGCACCTGGGTTGTTCTTGCATTGGCCCGATCTACCATTTGGCATATTTATCGGGGTGATTGGACATCTTTGGCAGCAGGGCCGAATTGTTGAGGTCATCAGGGTTCCAGCAGGGCGTGGCATCTTCCAGCTTGGGGGGTTGATACTTCATATGGCCCAGATCGTCTTGTATTGGTCTTCATTGGTTATTTGGCCTTGGGAGGCTTGTAGTCTTCTATTGGAGCATTTTGTAGCAGCTCCTATCTCCTATTGTCTTCATTGGAGCCATCTGATGTGCATTCCAGATTGGCATCTCATTGTATCAGGTTCTTGCTTATTGTTATGAAATAAGATCAGATCTGCAGTGTTTTGGTTGTTTATCATCTTATTGATCTTGCATATGGTTGAGGTATGTTCTATGATTGTATCTTCTTGTTTATTGTTGCAAACACATATATAACACATCAGTAAACCCTAAGCGCAACCTAAATATTCACAGTAAGAAAAGTGTTTGACAAAATACCACAACCAGTAAAAGTGTTTAAAAAGACACCCAAAACCGTGATGTTCCTTGCATCTTGGCTTGGGAACATTATAGTGGTATCAGAGCTTAGGTTCCTGCCAGCCAGTGGGAATCAACACATGCATGCGGAGCCATAGAGGGGTCTTCCATAAGAAGAGATGGATATTAAGGATTTTTCTAGAGAGACTGTACGTTGTAGATGGGAATATTACTACGACCTTAGTGAGAGAACTAGGGCTCAAGTAACATTCCAACAGTATTTATCCATGAAAAATCCTAGGTGGAGCACAGATGAGAGTACATTCTGGGTCAATCAGGCAATGGAATACATGGCCACAACAACTAGATGGAAGGAAGCACAGAGTAACCCCACACCCATTAGGAGCACACAACTTTGCTACAGTTGCAAGGTGCCTTGGGAACTAGATCATAGGTGTAGGGGTAAGGGTAAGAAGCATATTATTGAAGTACGCTATGACAGTGATGATGAGGCATGTGAGGATGGATCAATAGATGCTTATCTGGAGTAGTCTGATGATGACAGTGACTCTTGCACAAAGGCTAGTGTTAGTGATTCTTGCACAGAGGCTAGTGATTCTTGCACGCTGGAGGAGGATAGTGATCCTTGCACATTGGAGGATCAGTGGGATGGACAGGATAATAGCACTTATACTTCAACAGTCATATCACATGTTGTTGATGACCTTACACCTCAGCAGAGTGGTGACACTAGTGAGGACTCACACATGTTAGCACCTACAAATGACCAACTTCCTATGGTGACTGTGACACATCTGTCATCTTTCTAGATAGCTATGACAGCCACATCGTATGGGGATAGCAGTAGCATAGAGGAACCGCACGTGAGGGATGCACACCATGGACATGTAGATCCACAAATCCAGGAGGAGATACAGGACGTGCAGATAGTAGACCTTACAGATACAGATCAACATGAGGAATTGAGTCACAGCTTTTGGAGACTCCATTAGTTGAGTAGATCGTGGAGATTGACAGGTTGATGGGGCACTTGCTCCCAGGATCGACCCGCATTGATGAGGATGCACTCTTTATTAGTCAAGATGACCATAGCACATGTTTGGACACATCTATATGGGATCTAGGCGCAGACGATAGAAGCTGGGTGAGTGCACAGGAGGATACAACTGCTCATACAGGATACAGTGTGATTCAGAGGGAGATAACATCTAGTGATGAGGTGCAGTGGCATACAGGAGGATCCAGTAGCACAGTAGACAGTGGACAGTTCAGGACGTTATCTTTTGCAGAGAGTGTTTTTGGGGATTCCAGAGTTGACACTAGCCATGAGGGATATGAGGTGGCACCTCGACATGACTATGATCAGGAGTCACACCACTTGATCGGACAGTTGAGAGTCAGTGAGGATATGATCATGGCAGTCACCAGACGCATTGATGACATGTATACATTGGTGGCAAATTACTGCTGGAGAGCATTAGTGGCACATGGCAGTTCAGATGGGGGATTTGCCATGGATGATTTTCATACTCTCAGGGGGAGAGTGTCTATGATGAGGACTGACTACCAACAATTGTTAGTAGACAGGGACTACCTACTGGGGATTGGCAAGATGTATCACAGGGCCTTGAGGGAGTTGGAGGTGGACCGACTCACTCAGGAGTTGGAGAGCACTCGAGGATTCTTGAGAGGCACATAGACAATCCTTCAAGAATCAGAGTCCAGATCAGAGGAGCTTCTTGAGGAGATTCGTCAGAGATCCACTTCTTCTATCCTGGTGGACAGTTAGATATGTCCTTCGGTCACATGGCTAGAGGATGTTGGTGGTCTAGCCAAGGGGCACCAGTTGATGGAGGACACTTCCATTTGTGCCTTGAGAGTCGCTGACCTTTTGGTAGAGGTTGATCTAGTAGTACGCCCGGGATCTATGATGCAACAACAATATACAGGAGATGACATGAGTATGCAGGGGCATACTGTGATGAGTGATAGTTCACAGAGACATGTCGAGACATGTAGTCAGATTTAGATGGATGTATTGGATTGTAGGGAGGAGACACACTTAGGGGAGCATGCAGATTTCACTCCTTTACAACAACACATGGTTATGAGAGAGCACCTTCACCGTATCAACAGTTGCATCCATGACGAGGGATGGAGGTTGGTTGACCAGCAGTTGGAGGAGTTTCTTCCGGTTGTACTGGATGATTGATAGTCAGTGATGATCACATGAGAGTATGTACCATGGATACCAGTGGACGAGATTTTGGTTGAATCCTTGGGATTGACCAAAGCATGTGATGTTTTACAGGTCTACAGTCAGCTACAGAGGTTTCTATTAGCCTTTCCTGACACATTTATCATTGGCAATAGCATGAGGAGAGATAGACAGTGGCAGAGGGCATGGAGAGTGAGTAGGCCGAGACCACCTAACAGGAGTACTTTTACGGCATACAGCAGGTCAGAGGTGGACCGTGTTAGGCAGATAGTTGAGACTTGGTGCATGATGGTGAGCATCATAGGCCAGGTGACAACGGATGAGCACAGAGGGCTTTCGACTGTGATCAGTTCGACACAGGAGCAGTTAGCGGAGACTGGAAGTGATAAACTTCCAAGTTTGCCATGGGATCTGGGAGTTCATTTTGTTAGCAGGATGTTTTACATCATGTTGACGCAGGTTGCGCCAGAGAGCCACACACTCCACCTTGGTTTGGTTTGGAGTGGGCTTGCAGGTACTTGTCCTATGGAGCGAGACATTTTCTCCCTCTTGATCACCATGATCGGGCATGGAAATGGTTGGGCAGGTACTACTTCCACAGAGATGTTCTTACAGATGCAGCTTCTGGACAATAGGTCCAAGTGCCACAGGTACTTCAACTTGAGGATCCAGGAGTGGAGGATCCGGTATATATACAGTGAGCAGTCAGGCATGGTCAACATAGTGCAGTGTCAACATGGTGATCTTCGACAGAGGCTAGCATGGGATCCAGGGATTGCAGGGTTGAGCATTTCACTGACTGACAGAGGCGAGTGGACCTTTGCAGGGGAAAGTTGTTCTGACTTTCCATTGAGCTTTAGTGTTGAGGAGAGCACACCACTTGAGGGTGACTCACAGAGGTCTTGTAGTACCTCATTACGGCATCAACATGGGCAGTTGATGGAGGCCATGTTGATCTTGGTAGTATCTTGGAGGATGGACTCAGTCAGGGATGAGGCCATGAGTCATGAGTAGGAGTTTCACAGTGTTGATACATTTCAGGATTATGCTTCCCAGGGGCTTGCAGTTCACGTCTTGATATGGGACCCAGGGGGCAGAGTGCGTGATAGTTCATCCTTGGATGAGGTCTATTGTGTGTCCCACAGGTGGACATGGGATCCTGGTATTATATTTGACGAGATTTGGTTATTGCTTGAGGACAAACAATTTTCTAGCAGGGAGGACTGTGATGTCCCCACTTTGGGACATCATTACATTACAGAGGGTTATGATGACCAGAGTAGCCAGATGGAGGTTATAGCGAGTACAAAGATTATTGAGAGGCATTTTGGGGTCCGGTTTGCATTGCTCATCCCATTTCATCATTATGATCCATTTCGCATAGGTTGGCTTTGGTTCCATTACATTCCGACGATTTCCATTATTTTGAGTATTTTGAGCTATAAGTTAATTAAATTCACTGAAGAGGTCATTTTGGGCACAATACTTGGAGGAACCTCTCAGTGTAATAGCTCATTGGAATCGGGAGGAACAAGATTACAGGATAGGATGATGAGAAGTGACTTTCAGTGGTCAGGGAAGCCACTAGGAGAGATAAGGCGCGTTTTAGAGGTAAAAAGGTTAATTAATTAATTAAAGTGATTTAATTAATTAATTAATAATTAAAAAAGAAAAGTCACTTTGGAGAGACAAGGGGATGCAGGAAGTATAAATAAGAGGCAAGGGCCTCTATTCATTCATTCATGTATGTTTATCTTTTGGATATCTGGCTTCTAGCTAGAGGGCCCATCTCTTGGGGGTTTTGAGGGTTTTGACTTAACAAACCTTAGAGGACGATTCGATGGTGAAAGATTCCACCTAGCTTGTCCCAAGCTTGGTCTCGGAGATGCAATACTCTCCAACACCATTCTAGTTCCAGATCTACTCAGCTGCAGGAGGATTCTACATTAGTTGCAGGTGTAGAGAGAGAGAGGGTGCACCAGTTGGGGTTTCCGGCAAGAGGGGCACACCATCCATTGAGGGAGGATTCGATCTAGCTGAGGAGAAGAGATTTTGGGAATTCCAGGTATTGGGTTTCCTTTGCAGGTGTCATAGCATTATTCTTGGTGGATGCCAGAGGTATTTTGGTGGTGGATTCATTTGTATTGAGAGTGGGATGATTTCCCAAGAGGAGGGTGCACCACACTTTGGAGGGTTGCTAGATCCATGGATCTAGCAAGTATTTTGCCTAGTTGAGCACTTGGGTTTTCATTGCCGTGCCCCGATCTATCATTCTAGTGGATTGGTGGAGCTGTTGGAGGTCTCTAGGAGAGAGACCGAATTATCTAGGGTTTCAGGCATCCAGGGGGCACACCATTACTTGGAGGAGAGTCAAATCCCTAGGGTTTGAGGGGGATCTTGGGATTCCAACACCTGGGTTGTTCTTGCAGTGGCCCGATCTACCATTTGGCATATTTATCGGGGTGATTGGACATCTTTGGCAGCAGGGCCGAATTGTTGAGGTCATCAGGGTTCCAGCAGGGCGTGGCATCTTCCAGCTTGGGGGGTTGATACTTCATACGGCCCAGATCATCTTGTATTGGTCTTCATTGGTTATTTGGCCTTGAGAGGCTTGTAGTCTTCTATTGGAGCATTTTGTAGCAGCTCCTATCTCCTATTGTCTTCATTGGAGCCATCTGATGTGCATCCAGATTGGCATCTCATTGTATCAGGTTTTTGCTTATTGTTATGAAATAAGATCAGATCTGCAGTGTTTTGGTTGTCTATCATCTTATTGATCTTGCATATGGTTGAGGTATGTTCCATGATTGTATCTTCTTGTTTATTGCTGCAAACACATATATAACACATCAGTAAACCCTAAGCGCAACCTAAATATTCACAGTAAGCAAAGTGTTTGACAAAATACCACAACCAGTAAAAGTTTTTAAAATGACACCCAAAACCGTGATGTTCCTTGCATCTTGGCTTGGGAACATTACATATTAATGCTAAGAGATGAGCTCATTGTTGAAAATAATATAGATTTGAATTGCAGGGATATTGCAGATTAGGGTTCAAGCTTCTTGCTAAACGATTGCAGGTCCTTGTTGCAAGGATTTGGAGCTTAGTAGTTCAGCTCTATGTTGAAAGGATTGCAATTTTGGGGATGCAGAGATCTTTGAGCTGAAGCCTAGAACTCATGGCCAAGAAGTTAAACAAGATTGAAAAAGTTCAGAATAAAAAGTGTTGTTCTTCCTTATTAGCATGCAACAAGACGGGTTTCGATTGTTAGGGTGGAAAGGTTCTCTCTCACATACACTAGAATTTAAGTGTAGCATTTTGGTTCCATTCAATTCCTTCTCTCTGTTTGCGATCTCAACATGGTATCAGAGTGGGTGTGAACCTCCTTTATTCTCTTCATTGTTGGTTGGGTTTCTTTTTGGCTGTTTTTTTAACTGTGCTCAGAATTTGCAGCAGAAGATTGTGCCTAACTTACAGAGTATTGGGGCTGTTTTATGGTGTTGTTATTTGTTGGATGAGGGTACCTCACTTAGGGCTGTTTTTAGCTTGTTTGTGCACTTTCTTGGAGATTTTGTCCATAGATTTGAGCACCTAGCATTAGGGCTTACCTGTTGATCTATATTTCAGCCATTTTTTCTTGAGTTGATCTGTGGCTATGGGTTGGTACTAGGTAGCGTCATTTTTCTCTTGTGATTGTAGAACCAGGGTTTTGGACCATCCTTTTTACACATTTTCAGCAGTGGATCTGAAGCTATGGGCTGGTAGCACCACTTTTGTCTGTGACTGCAGAACCACAGTTTCAGACCATTTCCTTTACCTTAGATCCAAAGATTTTTTTTGCTAGTGGCATTGCCATAAGATCTGATGAGCTAGGGTTTTTCGATCAGCTCTTTTTAAGGGTTTCCTAAGGGTTTTTTTGATGGGGCTTTTATCCTCCTTCACAACGCACCTCAGCAGCTGATCCTGAGATTTTTGGCTAGCGACATTGCCCTAAAAGGCTATGGAACTATGGTTTCTATATCATCGCTCAGTGATACATTTCTCTCAAGGGCTGTACTCTTTAGCTAAGACTTGCACTACCCTAGTACAGATTCAGTACATAGCAGATTTCTTGTAAGAGATGGTATTATTTCCTTCTTTCATTTATATAGGGGATTCCTTGAAGACTTTACAAAGCCTTCTTCTTTGCTGAAACTAATGACCTTGTAATGGCTCTTTGCCATATTCAATAGGGTTACTTATATCTGGGTAGATCTGATACAGAAGAACTCTATTTTCAATTGTTGTCATATGAAGAGTTGTGTCTTAAAGTCTTGCTTGACTTGTCTTCAAGGGATTAAAGAGATCGTGGGAGTAATAATTTGCGATAGGGATCCTTCTAGATCATATTTTCGACACAGTTTACAATGTACATCTAGTCATGCACTTTGCATATGGGTTTGATCTATCGTGCGAAACACTTGATCAAGGAATGACTTCATCAGTTTTGCATTGTTGGCCTTTTGAATCAGGTACATGGGCCCATATTCCGCTATATTGTCTATATGATTATTCTAGTACAAATGTTATATATGATGGGGTTTCTATTCATGGTCTGCTTAGATTGTTTCAGGAAATGACGATATCATCTTTGATCTCACCACATTTGGAGATGTTCTTTATGTTTTAGGAGCTGGTGGTTAATGGTGATTTCTTAGGCTTATTGTGATGCTACAACTTAGCGTTTGGTTCATAGTGACATTCATGGGCCTATGATCACTTGTTCACACTGGGGAGCCACATGCTTACTCACCTTCTTTGATGGAGCTTCTACTTAGAGGTTTGTAGGATCCTTTACATCAATGTTGAAAAAGCTTGCGATTTTTCGCGACTTTTTCCGGTCGATGAAAAATCGGCTAGAAAAAATTGTGGATTTTTCTAATTTGAAAAAGTCGGGATTTTTTCATAAAAGTTGCAACTTTTAGGAAAAAGTCGAGACTTATTCATAAAAGTCGTAGCCAGTTAGTGGAAATCATCCTCATAAAACAGATTTTTTGAGTTTTTTTTGCCATTTTTGTTTGTTGTTGTTGGAGAAGGAAGGAGAAGGGCTTGACTCGGTCAAGTAGGTACTAGACCCCACCAACATGCAAGATTGATTTTTTTTTTAAAAGGGTTTGACCAAAAATGCTGGCAATTAATGGTTTACTTAAATCTTTATCTTTCTTTTTTATCCTTTTACTTAAATTTTTAACATTACCATTAAGTGTTTCAGGATGTTCGAGAGTGGTTCCAACCTCATCGGACTTGATATGGGGAAAGTAGAATTTCATATCCCATTCAAAATCCAGTAGACTTAACAGTTTTCAGTATTTCAGGATTTGTAGGATTGCAACATTTTCATTGGATTATATCATGTATGAGGGTATGGGATTGGCATTTAATCAAGAGCACCAAGCCCTTTATGTACCTCGATGTTGGTGGTATTGATTGTTGAACTCCTCTAACATGGCCTTAGCAGAAATGTTTCTACCATATTATAAGGCTTCAATTAGGTGGTTTCATCAAAATTGGGAGGTGTTCACTGATGTCTCTAGAGGATCAAGGTAGAGGCAAAGATTGATACTAACGACGAGGATCCGAATATAAGCAATAGTGGAACATTGCTTGTCATTTAAATGTTCTTGCTCATTTATTCATATTGATTTCTTTCAAAGTTTCAATAATATTTTGGAATCATGGTTTGGAATTTTTTAAAATATAATTTTTTCATTAAAATTTAAATATTTTATGTAATATTTAGTAAACCAAGTCATTGAAATAAGATTGGTCCGAGTCAATCTGAGTTGGAGTTGGAGTTGGAGTTGGAGTTGACCATCGATCGATTCTGAGGTTGAGTCCGAGTTTTAAAACATTGCATTGTACATCTACCTCATGATGATGATATACATTTATATATGTGAGGTCATTTTGTATTGGTTCTCCACTTTTGAGTCCTTGATTGGACAACTATCAGGGTTGAGGATTCAATATCGACTTTGATGTATCATCTTTTATTTGGCATCCACTATATTATATATATCAGTGCTTTCTCCATATTTATGTGCCAATGTGTTTATCTGGTGTTGTTGTTGCTTTATATGTTAAAATTTTTGAAAAAAATGAACATATTTTGTATTTTTTAATGTTTGTCGTGGTTTTCCGATTTTTTGCCGACTTTTCCTGAAACGATGTTTTTTGGACCCTCGCTGACTTTTTGCTGATGTCGACTTTTTCAACAGTGCTTTAGATTACTTCTTACAGATTCTTCCATGGATGAGTCTACTCTATTATAGTGGATCTCTACTTTCAACATTATGATGTCAATATCTATTGGATGTACTATCTTTGGTTTCTTCAACCTCAGGGACAATGTGAGCCACACTTTGTACCTTCAGTGGATCAACATGTGACAATGAATCTTTCTCTTTATGATGTTGGCTTACTTTGGATGCTCTACACTTGGTCGTTTTCAGTGGTCCAACTCACCGGCATCAACTTCACTATACTTATATCATAGGCCACCTTCACTAAATTGTAGAACCATGTTGGTGTGGGGAATATGGAGTTTAGTGGGGGTGATGTGGTCCTTCGCTCAACATTAAGGGGGGAAGGAAATCTTTTGTTGTAGTCACTTCTCTTTGTGGTTCCCTGTTTAGCTGAAGGGGTGTTGGAAATATTGTTGTAAATGGTACATGTGGTCATGACCATTTCATATTGTGTCATTAATGCATTTGGTTTGGCATTAATTATGGCTAAGGCCATCATTTTTTGTAATACTAGGTTATGGTTAAGGTTGACCTAGTTAACTTTGATATGTAGGTTCAATATCCCTTTTGGGGAGTGCACCCTACTTATGTGGATCCATAGCCCCTCTTTGGAGGACACCCTACTTGAGTTGTGTGTAAATACACAACTCAACCTTATTTATAAATCCTCTTTTGGATCATTCAACTAAGGCTCTCTAATACAAGTGTTTCAAGCCTATGAGCACTACATCTTTGGTGTTCTCTTGTGGTTGGCATATTTTCTCTTTTATGTGCATTTGTGCATCTCATATGTAGCGCACTCATTCTTGGGTATTCTTTCACTCTAGCACACTTTTGGTTCAGCCCTAGTGCACTTCAGTGTTGTTTTTTTTCCTTTTTACTATAGGTTTTTGGGTTGATGTTTTGGTTCCATTCAATAGCCTCTATCTATTTTGATCTCAACAAGCTCCATTCTCGACCATAGGGAGATTTTAGAACAAAACAACATATATTTAAAGAATGATGTTCAACTAACAAACACTAGCTCATAATTGCCTAAAATTTGTTAGTGACAGGTGTAAAACGTAAGGCTTATATGAACTTGCTAGGTTTGTCATTCGTTTTGAGACATAATAGAAAATGAAAAATTCAGATGGATGTAAGTAGCAAAATTGAAGTTGTAGTTTTACTACATAGAACATCAAGGAAGCCTTGATAGGACAACACCTAGTCATAGAAAGTGGATAGAAACTTATGGACAACATTTATCCCATACAAGCTTCTTACTAATTCTTTTCCTAATCTATCATGTATGTGGAGTAAAATGCATCATTGTGGATTTTTTATAAAATCCATTTTGCTATAATTTTCTTTTTTGAAAAATACATCTTATATTTCTAGAAAAATATTTACAAACAATGGAGAAAAAAGTGGAAAGTTGTATACAATGAAGATTGTAACCTCTTCCCTAGAGCAACTAAAACAAAAATAAAGTCAGAGTATGCTATGGGCTCTAAAGTCTTAGCGTCTTTGATCAACAAAGCACCTTTAGTTGGAATTTGATGGTGTACATTAAAATGCCTCAAGGAACAAAAGACAGACAATGAGCTAACCATGTTCTCAAAAACAGATTGGATCTTCCAAAGAATGAATAAAGTAGAAATCCTCAAGCAATACCAGATCCCAGAAAAGGAAGAATAGACTAGAGATCGACAGTCTCCAAACAAGGCAACCCTCCAATGAATGTGCCCCTAAAGCAACACTAAATACTGATCTTGCAGAAACTGCCAACAGCTCTTGGCAAACTGACACTCCAAAAAATATGCTTCACAGTTTCTGACTGAAGACAAACAAGGTAAAGGCCATCTGAAAGTTTGCTTCTGATCAAACAGGCCTTAGACAGAATCCTTTGATACATCACGTGCCAAGCAAAAACTCGCAGCTTATAAGAAAGCCGGATGGACCAAACATTGTTAAGTCTGCATACACATCTGTCATTCGCATCATTGGCATCCATCGCACATTGAGAACCAGAGACAATGAATGATGATGGTGCAAGAGTGAATACAATCTCCGAGAGTCATAATGCTAAAGTGGGCGCCCAAAGATCCATCCCTGTTCCCTCCAAAATGAAGTTGGGTGCAGGGTTGGTGTGTTGTAGAGATGCCTCTATTTTGAGCACATAGATTGAGCAAGAAGGGTATTTTGTTTTGGGGGGACTTGTGGGATTGAATCTCATATGCCTGGAAAGATTAACTATTTGATATAATTGTCAAAATTAATAAGGAATATGCATCAAGATAAATTTTATAGCCAAAGTAGAGAAGATAAGTGTGCATAATATACTATGCACTTGTTAAAATAGTGAAAAGCTTCCAAGAACGAAATTGATGTTTCAAGGCAATTAATGATTTGATTCTAGAGGAGTACACTAGAGCGCTTATGTACATCTAAGGAAACTTGGAGGAAGCAAATATAGAACCACCCATGGCAATGGGAGAAGAATTGGGTATTGAATTTATTCCCTGTTAAATTTATATGCAGCAGCGAGAGCCATTCTCCTGGAGGATGGCTAAGACCCTAGACAAGATCTAGGGCCCCCAGTGCACTCCTGGGGAATGTGGTCTGGGACCAAATTGATAAAGACCCTAGACAAATGTCTAGGGCCC
>ML813962.1:76442-92507 GCA_009831015.1 Picea engelmannii | reverse complement strand
CCTCTGGTCAAGTTTTGTGAGAAATTTGAGATTTCACTGATTCACTCTACCCCCTATTATCCTCAAGGAAATGGACTGGCGGAATCTTCCAATAAAAGTCTGATCAAGCTCATTAAGAAATTATTGGAAGACAATAAAAGGGCTTGGGATTCAAAGCTCAAATTTGCTCTGTGGGCCGACTGACTGACAACCAAGAAGTCCCTGGGCATCTCACCTTTCCAACTTGTTTACGGGACGAAAGCTGTTTTCCCTACTCAGCTCGCTTTATCTGTGGCGAAGTTCCTCCAAGACCTCGAAGGAGAGCCTGACAATATGGTCAGAAGGATTCACCAAATGGTGGAAATACAACAGATTAGAGAGCAGGTCATGAACAGGGCCTACGATCATCAGCAGAAGATCAAGCAGGCTTTTGACAAGAAGGGCAGGAAGAAAGAATTCGAGCAGGATGATCTGGTGCTCAAATGGGATGCACCCAGGCAGGACAGGGGCAAGCACAGGAAGTTTGATGCTCTCTGGTTTGGGCCTTTCAAGATCCTTGAAGTATTTTCAAACAACACTTACAGGTTGCAGGATCTGGAGGGCAAAGAAGTTTTTAATGGCCTAGTAAATGGGCACTTTTTGAAAAAATGTTTTCTATGAGCCGCAGTCGGCTCTTTTGTTTTTGTAAATAATGTTTTTGTTTTCAGTTTAATAAATGACTCCATAGCCCAACAGTCAGGAACTGGAACTGCAAAATGAGTTCTTAGAGCATCACAGGGACGACTCTATCCCCCATGGAGCCTAATGTTAGCAACAATTCTTGTCTTGGGCGTAAGAGTATCCAGGTCTGCAGGCTGCACGACAAACGCCCAAGCGTAGCACAGCAAATTCTCTTTTCTGGTCACCAATCAAGCAAGCAAGCAGTCTGATTCCAGCGGCAAGGATCAATTGATGAAGCAAATCGACGATCGGTGGGTAATTGCAGTCAGCCGAGTCACGCCAAGTATAGCGCAGAAGTTGTCAAAGAGGTGAGTGGTCATAATTCTCCGTGGAGAACTCGCGAAGTAACGAGGGCCGTTGATCGCGATCAGTTGATACGTGGGTTCATTTCTTGAACTCGGGGTTCGTGAGTTCGGAGGGCGGACCATATCCTTTGGTTACGCGAGATCGCGAGTCGCGAGAATTGTGGAAAGGAAAAGAGCCATCGCCTCTCGGGATTTCGCAGAGGGATAATGCCAAGGTTCGACATTCCAACTCGCGAGGTCGCGAGTTGCGAGAGGCGCTAGCACTTAAGCCCTAGCCGACGGTTACGTGTGGAGGGCACCGACAATAAAAAGAGCTACACAGTATTGCAGAGAAGATCTCAGCCGTCCATCTAGAGGGACACGTGGTGCGCGATTAGGCTCCTCGCCTTTTCGCCCATCGCGACTTTGAAGCATAAGGACTAGCTCCTCCCAGCCGCGAGACACGAAGTGCCGAAGGCGTCCAGGACCTGGGCCCACAGTATTGCCGAGAAGATCTCAGCCGTCCATCCAGAGGGACACGTGGTGCGCGATTAGGCTCCTCGCCTTTTTGCCCATCGCGACTTTGAAGCATAAGGACTAGCTCCTCCCAGCCGCGAGACGCGAAGTGTCGAAGGCGTCCAGGACCCGGGCCCACAGTATTGCCGAGAAGATCTCAGCCGTCCATCCAGAGGGACACGTGGTGCGCAATTAGGCTCCTCGCCTTTTCGCCCATCGCGACTTTGAAGCATAAGGACTAGCTCCTCCCAGCCGCGAGACACGAAGTGCCGAAGGTGTCCAGGACCCGGGCACACAGTATTGCCGAGAAGATCTCAGCCGTCCATCCAGAGGGACACGTGGTGCGTGATTAGGCTCCTCGCCTTTTCGCCGATCGTAACTTTGAAGCATGAGGAGCAGCCTCCTCCCATCCACGAAATGCGAAATGCCGAAAGCGCCTTTGAAGATAGGCACAAGGTCATAGCCCGTGGTCACTTGGGGGTGATAGAAACAACTGCGCAAGGGCCGAAGCGCCGGGTTTAGCTGCAGAAGGGATCACTGTGTTCTCCAGGTGCCAGTTCAACTTGATCTCAATCCTGATACCTGCTCGGAGTGAATGAAGAAGAGAGAGGGTGGTTGAAACCTCGCCTCACTCATTAATTGCAAGGCATGGATGTCCCGGCAGGAAGTCTGCCCGAGATGGTCCTCTGTACTGGTTTTCCCACAGAAGCCATGCCGATGTCCTCGACTCACCAGGAAGTCTGCGCATGCTAATTCGGCATTTAAGGGCTCAACTACCCCTTAGCATGAGTCATGCAGAGTTAAGGTGGCGTATGACAGAGGAGTGCAGGCCAGTTTTGATTGAAGAGACGCCCCATCCTGAAAGTCTAAGACGCCTCTGTTGGGCAAATGTTTTAGGAGTATATATACTTAGTTTTGATATTTTTCAAAGTATCGATGGTTGAGCAGAGCTCCCGGTTGTAAAGCTTTAATGAAGCACTGATACTCTGGTTATGTATGAACTTTTGAGACTTCTTGTCTTATGAATGCCAGTTTCTTTTACGTCTTTGTTAAACTGTGTTAGAACAACTCGGAATTGGAGGATCCAGTCGAGTTGTAGCTGTTATAGGATGATGTTGTAATGGATCACTGTAGCAGTTACGTCGTTTCTAATCAGATGTTGTGATTTTCCCAGCACTGAGTGACTTGGAATTGGCGGATCCAGTCAAGTCCCCTTTCAGTTTCTTGAGACCCTGAACCAAGAGGATCTTGCTTTCAGAGTCTTTCTTCTGCAAACTGCTGTAAGCTTGTTGCCCAAAGCCGTTCGTTCACCCTCCTTATCAAGTCTTCCACCTATTCACCCTTTAATCAACCCACTGGCTGAAGTTAGATCAAGACCTCCTTTGTCTCATACATGCTAGACCTAGCCCCTGAGTTAGAGTGATATCTCCTTGAGCCTTTATCTCCATTTGATCATCCCTTTAAAAACAATTGTGACATAAAACTTATGGGCGTCGGGCTCTGCTTCTGAAAGCAATCCAGGAGTGACTTCCGACGCTAACACTATCTTTTGTCATGGGCGACTTACCTAATCTCAACGGTCAAGATTAGATCGTGAGATCAACGATTCTCATTTAATTAGATCATTAAGTGACTTTTTGCCTAAGTCACTTCATTAATTAAAAGTCACTTTACAAAGAGACATTCACTTTATTAATTAATTAATATAGTGAATCACTAGGAAAAGGTATACATTTAATAACGATTTCCGCAAGTAGACACCCTTGCGAAAATACTTGTCCGAGCTACAAACACTAACACTCTCTCTCAGTGAGGAAGGTATTTTCCACCACTCCAAGCTTGTCTCGAAATGGAACAAATTTTCCCTTTGCCAAGGGCTTGGTGAAAATGTCTGCCAACTACTCATCTGTAGGAATATACTTAAGCTGAACTACTCCCTTTTGCACTCTGTCCCTGATGAAATTGTATTTGATCTCAATATGCTTAGACCTGTCGTGAAACATTGGATTCTCTGAGAGTTTGATGCAACTCTAGTTATCACAGTGGATCACTGTCGGCTCAAGCTTCTGACCAAACAATCCCGTGAGTAGCTTGCGAAGCCAGACGGCTTCACCACTAGCTAAACTGGTTGCCATGTACTCTTCCTCTGCTGAACTCAGTGCTACTGAAGTTTTTTTCTTGCTGAACCAGGAAATAACTGCTGATCCCAAATTGAAGCAACACCTTGAAGTGCTCTTTCGATCTATATCATTGCCTGCCTAATCTAAATCAGAATACCCATGCAACCTCACTACATCTCCACCAAGGTACTGTAAACCATATCCCATTGTGCCCTGCAAATATTTGAGCACGTGCTTTGCTGCCACCCAATGAACCTCCCTCGGATCCACCATGAATTGGCTCAGGGTGTTGACAACAAAGCAAATGTCTGGTCGAGTATTGACCAGATACATCGACGAACCAATCGGTTGCATGTATAGTCTGGGATCTACCAACTCTTAAAGTAAAGAATCAATCTTCTTCAGGTTGGTCACCATAGGAGTGGCCATCGATTTGCTATCCTGCATCCTGAATCTCTTCAGGATCTCTAACACATACTTCTTCTGTCTGAGGAAGATCTCACCCGATCGCTGCCAAACCTCAAGTCCCAAAAAATAAGGCATTGGCTCGATGTCCTTCATCTCAAATTTTGACGCTAGATCTAACTTGCAACTTGCAATCAAACTCTCAACACCTGTAAGAATGAGATCGTCGACATACAACACCAAGATGAAGATCTCAGATCCAACCAACAAGAAGTATAGGTTGGGATCTGCCTCACTCTTGATGAAGCCCATGTCCCGCAAATATGTGTCGATCCTAGAGTACCAGGCCCTAGGTACCTGTTTGAGTCCATACAAGGCTTTCTTATGCCTGCAAACATATGTCTCCCTGTCATGGACTTCAAACCCCTGTGGCTGCTCAATGTATACCTCTGCCTCAATTATGTCGTTGAGGAAGGCGGTCTTCACATCCATTTGATGAATGCTCCAACATATCTTAGAAGCTATAGAGATGACTGTTCCTATAGAGGAGTATCTAGCTACAGGAACAAAAGTTTGCTCGTAGTCTAATCCCTCTCTCTGAGAAAAACCATGAGCCACAAATCTGGCCTTTTACTTCTCCACACTGCCATTTGTTGCATGCTTTACCTTGTAAAGCCATTTGGAAGTCACAACTGACTTCCCCTTTGGTCTCGACACAATCTCCCAGACTTCATTACGCATGATGGAGTTGTGCTCTTCCACCATGGCATCTCACCATACCTGCTGGCTGGCTACTTTCTCCTAACTGGAAGGCTTTGAGACTATGATGCTGGTCATCAAAGCCATATACTATGGAAACTTCCTCGGAGGTCTACTCTCCTTGAAGGTGGACCTGGGAGGCTCAACATGCTTTCGAGTATCCCGCAAGGTCTGCTCAAACCACCTGGGTCTCCTGACTGAAGTCGAAGGAGCTGACTGCTCCTCCACCTCCACTGGAGTCTGGCTCTCTGAACTGGAAGTCTCTGCTCTCGACCGTGTCTTTGGAACCACCTCATGTGATCCCTCTGCATCTACTGGTAGGTCCTAAGATTTCCTAGATTCCAAGTTCTCCTCGAACTTGACATCTCAACTCACCATTGTCTTGCGTTGATCTGGCAAGAACACCCTGTAGGCCTTCGAATCCTCAATGTACCCCACCAAAATGCTCCTCTGTCCCGAGGGCTGCAACTTTGTCCTCTTCTTCACAGGAATGTGGATGTAGATTGGACAACAAATATCCTGAGATGTCCTATCTCAGGTCTGCTACATGTGTATGCCTCCTTTGGAGTCTTCCCCTCCAGTATCCAATGTGGACTCCTGTTCTGCAAATACACAGTTGTATTGCAGGACTCTGCCCATAGATACATAGGCAAACTCTAGTCATGCAACATGGCCTTCACCGCACTGATGATGGACATGTTCTTCCTCTCTGCAACCCCATTCTATTGAGGGTTGTAGGCCACTGTCTTCTCCCTCTTGATCCCCGCCTCCTTGCAGAAATCAAGGAACTCTGTAGAGGTGTACTCACCCCCGTTATCTCTCAAAGTCTTGATCTTCCTTTTTGTCATGTTCTCCACTTGAGCTTTGAAAGCTCGAAAGTGATTGAAGACCTCATCCTTGGTCTTCATGAAGTAGATCCAGGACTTCTTGGAGAAGTCATCAAAGAAGGTCACATAGTAGGATGTGCCCTTCATTGAAACTACTGACATTGGCCCCTCGACATCTGAATGGATCAGATCCAAGATGCCCTTGGATCGAGTCTTGCTGCTAGGAAAGGCTGCCTTGACATTCTTGCCAAGTGCACAGCCTTTGCACACCCCTTGCTGGTCCAGATTGAATTCTGGAAGCCCAGTTACCATTTGCCTTAGTAATGGTAGAGCTCTGTGATGGAGATGACCCATCCTCCTGTGCCACAGATCGCACAATCTCTCACTGGTGTGCAACAATGCCTGCGCAGGTTAGCCATGAAGTCTATAAAGGTTCCCATCCCAGACTCCAATCCTCACAACAGTGTCTGGACTGGCTCCCTCTGGGCGAATGAAGATCTGCTCCCTCCGGAAGTTGAGCTCATAGCCTTTGTCCTCCATGGCTGAGATGAACAACAGGTTCTTCTTCAGACTAGGTACATATAGTACCTCATGCGCATCAAAGGATCCTCCTGGCTCAAGCTAGAACTACACTATCCCCTGACCTCGTACTGGATACTTGGTCTCATCACCAAGTTCTATGTAGAGATCTGAGCCAACCTCTGATAGGTTGTTGAATAACTCTCTATCCTCTGTCATGTGGCGAGATGCACCATTGTCCAAGTACCATGCACCCTTGGGAGTGGTGCTGGTAGAAAGACAAGAAACGAATGCACAACCACTCTCGAACTTGCATGCAAGCTTGCTCAACTGGGTATCTGCTGATGCTGTAGTTGCTGAAGGTTTCCCTTTGCCTTTCTTCCTCTGTGGACACTGATAGGGGAAGTCGCCATTCTTATGGAAGATATAGCATTTGATCTTGCTCATATCTCTCTTCTGTCCTGATTGTTGTGCCTCTCCCTAACTGTCAACCTTCTTGGAAGCTTTGGCTTTCCCATTCTTGGTTTTGCTAACCAAGGCCAAGTTCTCATCTACTGAACCTCCTCCTTGCTTGCCAGATCTTGACTCTTTACGAGCCTCCTCCTGAATGCAGTGATCTCAAAGTCTCTCCCACTTGGGGAGTTTTTCTCTGGCACATATGCCCATGATGAATGGCTCCCATGACTTGGAAGAACCATTCAAGGCAACATTCACTAACTCTGCATCAAGGACTGTTTCACCTACAACTGCAAGCTGGTCATAGATCCAAGTGATCCTCATAAGGTAGCTGGTCACATTGTCTGAAGAGGACATTCTGCATTCTCTGAGCTTTGTTTTGAGGATCATCTTGCGACTCATGTTGTCACTTTGAAAGAGTGACACAAGGGCATCATATATCTCCTTAGATCTTGTCTTTTCTGCAACATGTGGAATGAGATGATCCTTGATGGCTTCAAGGATCACTCTCTGCTCCTTGGTATCCTTCTTATCCCAGGCTGCCTGCACTACTGGGTCTACCACTGCTAGCGTACCCGCTGATGTTTGCGCTGGAGCTGGAGGAGGGTTTATGACGGCATCCCACAAGTCTTGTTCCTTAAAGATCATTGAGATTCTTTCCTTCCATGGCAAGAAATTGGAAGCCCCATCTAGTCTGTCCTCAACCTTCACACTAGTCACTGACATGGCTGATTTGAGCTGTCTGCAATAGATTTGCATTGTCCTTTTAATCTGCTGAAGAGATCTGCACTGAATACAATAGATTTGCTTTTCTCTCAGAGCCACAACTCTGATACCACGTTATTTTTTTTTTTAATCTCAGCGAACTAAGCAATCAGATTGGATCTAATAACTATTGCTGAAATAAATAACTCTTGCATGCAACGGAAAATAATGAGAAAAACAATCACACACAGTACACAAAATTTCTACTCTTCAAGATGAGTTCTTCATCAATAACATTAGAACTTACAAGAGCTCCCCTCACAGGGATAATGGCTCCAAGAAAAACTAAAAGCACAAACCAAGTCTTAAACTTGAATCACAGTGCCTCGATCAATATGCTGCTGAAACTCGTGTGGTTGAAACTCAACCGGCTCAAACTCAGCGTTGTTGAAACTCTGACTGATGAAGCCTGCGCTGTTGAAACTCTGAGGCTCTTCGTATGGATCTGCTGTTGCAATAAATGTGACCTCCTCGTATTGCATGCAACCTGCTGCAATGGATGCGGCCTTCACTCACACGTGCGACTCAACTACACAAATCTGCTGTTGGAATGTGTGCACTCTGCCTTGGGATGCGTGCAACCTGTTTTGTCTTCTCGTCAAGCTGAAAAATCGACTCTGATCTTTCTTCTCTTCTCTCACATGACTTGCGAAAATGAAGAATGAATGTGTCTTTTCCTTTACCGATCTTGTCTTTTGTTCTGGGCGACTTACTTAATCTCAACGGTCAAGATTAGATCGTGAGATCAATGATTCTTATTTAATTAAGTCATTAAGCGACTTTTTTCCTAAGTCACTTTACAAAAATACATTCACTTTATTAATTAATTAATAAAGTGAATCACTAGGAAAAGGTACAGATACATTTAATGACGATTTCTGCACCCTTGTGAAAATACCTGTCCAAGCTACAAACACTAACAATTTCACCTAGCTGGGAGAGTGCTAGGGATCCTAGTCCCTTGGTGATGCTTGATGGACAGATGGATGGCTCATTTTGAGTGTATGCTTGAACTCGAATAGAGTCCTAATGCAACACACATACTTAGGAGGTTGTTATCTTAATTGGCATGATGACTAACCCGTTAGGTGCACATAATGGGGGAGTCAATTGCTTGATTAGGAGAGGCACCTACCTAGGAGGATGAGCACTAGGCACTTGGAGGAGGCAACTTAGCTCTAAGAGAGAGCATGGGACCATGTGACATACACCTTGGAGGTTGGATACTTGACTTGAGGAGCATACTTCATGGTTGTTGGTTGTGGACCCGAAAACACATATTGAGGAGAAGCATTAGAGAAAGTAACTACTTGGGCACACATGTTGAAGAGCTCTAGGCATAAGAGTACATGTGGCACAAATATAGAGGAGGAGCACCTTTCATAAGGACACTTAGAGAACAAACCATCATGTAAGAGGGAGCATTGGGCTAACAATTTGTTGGATAGTCCACCATCTTGGAGGAGGGGTGTTGGGCCCAAGGAGGATTGTGCTTGGAGGGCACACCACCTTGGGGTTGGGTAAAACCCTAGTGTGACACTTGTCATCCTTGTATTGTAGAGCGCTCCATGTGGGGTTGCCTTGTTGACTTAGGTCTAGGGTTACTTGTGTGGAACTAGTCCATATTTTATGTTGGCCTCCCTCACCTATTTCTATATAAAGGGAGGAGAGAGCCTTTGTCATTACTCACTACTAATGTATTGATTATTCTAATTTTGTAGTTGTCTTGGAGAAGTCTTCTAGGGAGCTAGACCTAGGGTTTATGATGTAAACCCTAGAGGAGACATGAAGATGGATGCTAGTGCTTGAGGATGTTCTTGGAGTCCTTGCTTGTGTGATGAAAGAGGATGTTAGGGCTTGTACTTACCTTGGAGAAGAACATGAGCACTAGAGGAGTTGAAGACTTGGATACAAGCCTTGCTTGTTGTTGTTGTTGAGATTTGGGTACCTTGGAAAGTGTTCCCCATGTGCTTATGAGTCTCTAAGCACAAAGGGGGAAGACTATTACCCTTGTACTTTACTTTATGATTCTAATTTCACTTTGACTTAAGAGTTTTAAGTCAAATGTGAAATATGTCACTTAAGTCATAAAGTGACAATTAATTCACAATGTGGGTGAATTAATAGACATAAAGCAACTAAGGAAAGTGGGTTTCCTTAGTGAGATTATTGGAGTTGATCTCACCCATTGATTAGACTTGGCTAGATCTAATCTAGGCCATTGATCTTTTAGGGTTGGCATGAGGACGCTAAAGAGAGGGTAAAAGGCATTTTGGAGACTCATTCTTCACTTGTGATTTTTGGAGAAGAGAAGAGGGGCGCATTTCTTGAGGAGAAGGAGGGCGCACTTCATGAGGGTTTGAGCAAAACCCTTGAGAGCTTGAGGTTGCTTTGAGCTTGCATGGAGAGCATTTCCATGAAGCCATAGCCTTTACTTCTGAGAGGGAGCATGTATATGGAGGAGGGGCGCATCTTGAGGAGGAGGGGCGCATTTATTATCCTTCATTTTCTCATTAGGAGAGGAGGACTTGTCAGATCAGGATGAGGTCTGATGCATAGGGAGAGGAGAGCTTGGGCGCTTGTTTCTGTGGAGAGAGACATTTAGTTTATGGCTCAATTTATTTCTGGTGATCATTTCTGCTAGGAGGAGGGCGTACATGTTGAGAGGACTGGCAGCTACCTGGTAGCAGATATGCTTGGAGGATTCGAGCTTTGACCGTTTCAGTGGAGAGGCAACACAGGAGAGGACATTCCTGTGGAGGGATTTCTTCATTGGGTTCCAGATGAGCTAGGGCGCTTCAGCTCAATTCAGAGGGCAACAAAGGGAGAGGGCGCACCACAGTTTGGGCACTTCTTTCTCTGGTTCTTGTGGCAAGGCTCGTGAGGAGCTTGCTATGTATACAGGTTCCATTGTATTTCATTACTTGTTGTATCTCTTGCTTTAATCATCATTATATAGATAGATATCCCAAATTGGTTTTCCCCGTGGGGGTTTTATCCAGGGTCATGTTGACCAAAAATACTTGTGTACAAAAATGCACGTGTTAGTCTCTTAGATCTGCTTTATTTCAGCTGTAAAGATCTTTAGGGGTGTTGTACTTATTTTAGTATGCATGTGCTAACTTCTGGTTACTAAAACTACATGCTACAACACCTAAAATTGGAAGTGCAACCGTAACAAATCAGCAAGAAGTTCTTGGACTGTTGGCTGTCCTAAAACAACAACAAACACTTTACATAACAGTTGAAACTTAGAGCCTTACTGTGGTCAAAGACAGACCCAGTAGGCATGCTTGATAGGACCTGGATTTTTCACAGTTGTTTCTCACTCTTTGTATGGTCATGGGGAAGCCTTATCTCTTGTGTTAATGCAAGAGAGGTAGCACTAGGGTTTGTGATAGAGACCCTAGGGGTGACATGATGAAAGAAGACTAGCGCTTGGGCTGATCTTGGAGTGTTATACTTGTGTGATGCATGGAGACTAGAGCAAGAGCATGGAGTGCTAGAGGTTTAGAGAATTCTTGAGCTTAGTATGATGTTTAGCTTGGAGGAAGACTTGTCAATATTCCATTCATGATCTTGTTTAGAGGTCTTGGCACCTATGTTGATGCAAGAGATGAAGACCTAGGGTTTGTGTGATTCGAACCCTAGGATGGACAAGGAGCTCTGAAGACTAGCGTTAGGGTTGTCTTGGAACGCTTGTATTTGTGTGATGGAAGGAAGCTTAGGGTTTGTGTGATATAAACCCTAGATCAAGACAAGAGCAATAGAGTGAAGAAGATCAAGGGTGGACTTGTTGGTGTTTATGCTAACTTATTTTCAATCCTTTGGAGTGGCTAGGAGTAGCTTGGTGTGATGCCTTGCTAGGTCATGATTGTGGGTTAGGGTTTGCTATTGATGGTGGATGCACTAGTTAGGCTTTGGATGCATTGGAGAATCTTAGCCTGTGATAAGCTTGAAGGACTATCTTGTACTGGTTAATTTCCTTTAAACTCAACAAACATAATTAAAATGCCAACGATTTTTCTTTACCCATAAATTTATTTATGCTGATAGAACTTCTGAAAATCATGTATTAAATTTACAACTGAGTTATTAACTTAAAATGCACAGCAGAAGTAATTAGAAACCAAGCACATAAAAGATAAAGACACCAGAAAAACCCTGGAAATCCCAGTGTGGGGAAAACTAGCAAAGGAGGGGCTTTATTGGCTTCAGAGGAATTAATTTATTGCAATAGAAAATTTAGAAATTTCTTACAGCCTAGCAAACTCGGCCTGTTTTTTCGGCCCCGCTTTTTCGGCTCTGCTTTTTCAGCCTCTGCCTTTGCTGGAACGACCTGCACTCAACTCACTTCCTCTGATGCTAAGTCGCCCTTCCTCACTTTGCAGAATCAACTTTCTCTTCCTTAGCTAACACCCTCACTCATCAGCTCAACACACAATGTGTTATGTCTTTCACCCTCAGCCTCCTTTTATCACTCTAACTCACCTTTTCTCAAGTCTTCTAAAAGCCTCCATAAATTCACTTTAGTGAATTATTAATTTCCAAAAAGTCACTTTTCAGAAATTTGAGTGAAAAGTCAATAAAAGTCATTTAAATGACTTTTATACTTTTCCTAAGTTAAAACTTAGGATAAAATAAAAATGCTTATCTGGGTATTTTAATTATGTTCATTAGCTAGCCTTGGACATATAGGCTACATTGAAACACCTTCTGAGCTACAAAATTAACACTCCCTCTTAGCGAGGAAGGTGTTTTGCATCACTCCCAACCTGTCCCTGAAGAAGACAAACTTGCCTTTCATCAAGGTTTTCATGAGAATGTCTACCACCTGCTCTCCTTTAGGCACATATTGTAGCTTCACTATCCCTCTTTTGCATACAATCCCTGATGAAGTGAAAACTAATATCTATGTGTTTGGATTTGTCTTGAAACACTAGATTCTCAGAGAGCTTGATGCATCTCTGATTGTCACAATGAATGACAGTTGCATCCAACTCTTGGCCCAACAAACCAATGAGTAGTTTACGAAGCCAAATGGCCTCACATACTGCTAAGATAGCTTCCATGTACTCTGCTCTGCCTCAGCAGAGCTCAACGCCACCGACTTTTGCTTTCTGTTGAACCGGGAAACAACTCTTGATCCCAAGCTGAAACAACAACCTGAAGTACTCTTCTTGTCCACCACGCTGCCTGTCCAATCTGCATCTATAAATCCTGTCAACTTCACCTTATCTCCCTGGATGTAATTCAATCTATAGGCAACTGTGCCACAAAGATATCTCAGAACAGGCTTCTTCGCTGCCATCCAATGTAACTTCCTCTACTCAACCATAAACTGACTAAGTGTGTTAACCGCACAACATATTTCTGGTCTAGTGTGACCAGATACATCAGAGAGCCAATCAACTGCCTATAAAGTGCAGGGTCCACTTCCTTTGATCTGGAAGCATCTAGCTTCTTCCAGTTGGTCACCATTGTTGAAATAATGTAACTGCAAAGTGTATTCTAATTATTATTGTTGTATTATTCATTAGATCAATCCCCTATTGCGAATTGATCATGTCGGCTATTGTAAAAGACCAAATCCCCTTTTGCGGATTGGTCAAAACATAATTGTAATAGGCAGAATAAGAAGTCGGCCTGAGAATATATTAAAGAGGCCCCATAATATATTAAAGGTGGTTATAACCATCCATATTGAGAAGTCGGCCATGCCAGTGAAAAGACACCTCCACACGTGCCAGAGTTGTATAAATAGGGAGGCTAGCGCCTCACTTAGACACACACTCACTTGTTCATTTGAGGAGCAAGTTTCAGAGCTGC
This sequence comes from Picea engelmannii, assembly GCA_009831015.1. NCBI lineage: Eukaryota > Viridiplantae > Streptophyta > Pinopsida > Pinales > Pinaceae > Picea > Picea engelmannii. Next base: position 79,328 of record ML813962.1, on the reverse strand, counting down.
AGAGAGAGAGAGAGAGAGAGAGAGAGAGAGAGAGAGAGAGAGGCACATTCTTGGGAGAGGACTTTCTGTATTTGTTTGAGTTATCTCTTGGCATTGCATTGGCTATCTATAATAAGGAAGTTTTGCTGGGTTTTCTCTCCCATGAGGGTTTCCTAGGATAAATGATGTGTCTCTTGTGATTGTGTATTTCTCAGTGATCCTATCTTATGGTATTGTTATCTAGTGAATTGCAAAGAACTCTAATAATAGCTTAAACCTTAACATGGTTTCAGAGCTAAGCTGAAGAGAGCATCTTTCACAAGAGAAAGTGAAAAACATCACTGTTGCCGCACATGCAAATTAGGGCTTTTTGTTGATGAATTATTTCAGCCCCAAAACCATCTAGAAAAGTGCGGCCTTCCTCAAGGATCACTTTGGCATCCTCTGCGTAACTTTTCAGTGGCTAGATCTCCCGGAAAGTGAAACCCTAGTTTCACAAAGTACCAGAAAACCAGAGTACTAGAAGTACCAGAGTACCAGAGGTACCAGAAACCAAAAGCACCAGTCTAGAAATCCGTTGATCAAGTTTGAAGGGGTAAAAGTTGGATTTTCAAAAATTTGACTGCACCAACTTATTCACCTCAGCCCAAAGCATCTATCCCCTGGATCAAAATTTCAAAATTCAAAGTTTGAAAAATTAGGGTTTCCTCATAAAACCCTAAGTTGCAGTTGCAGTTGCAGTCTTAGAACCAGTGGCAGTATCAATTGCAGTTGCAGTATCAGTTGCAGTTGCAGCCGTAGTACCAGTTGTAGTCACCCTTGAAGTTCTTAAGAGTTGGTGATCATTACCGCTGCTGCTAGATGGTGCCTCTACCTGCAAGTGTTGTCAGAGGTATGTACTCACACATGTTTAAACGGTTAAGCTTTAAAGGGTATTTGCAGGAGAAGGGATCTCTTGCCCTAGATCCAGAAGGATCTTAAGATCCAACACATTTAGAGGAATGACACAACCCAGGTGTGATTATTTTGATATGCATCTATTTGTTATGACATTATTTTGATCAGTGTTGCATGTTGTAGCTATGACCATCATTCTAACCTTTGATCAAAATCTGAGTCAAGGTCTTAGATGGATTAAAAGTTGAGATCATAGAGTTTATCCTCTAACCCAACCTTCTGCCAAGATAGCATATTGTCTTAGTACAGAAGACAGGTTGAAGAAAGCACTCGTCATCTTGAGTGAAGGAGACTTGGAAGAAAAGCAAGCACACTCATTCTTGAGGACAATGCTCCAGGCTCCAGGTTTGATTAATCAAGTTGATAAGATTCAAAGGTACACATGCCAAGTTGATGACTACCCCTTTACAAGTAACCACTATAGTTGAGATAACAGTCTTTGTAAAATATTATACTTGATAGCATGTGAGCATATAGAGGTAAATACTTAATGTAATCATTTGCCTGATACAACTAACACCTCCTCTATGAGAAACCTCGTGTGTTAGTTCCAGGTTGCCATGGAGGAATGTTTGATCACAACACTATACGAGTGTTGACCTCATTTCGTAGTGTATATCTTACTTTTGATCGTTGCTTCAGACAAGTCACGAGTGATAGCTCTAAAGGAGCTACTATGATAATTATTATCAAAAGGATATTATTCTTGCTTCTTGTTTTGTTGACCTTGTTTCAGGTCACAGGTGATAACCCTGAGAAAGCTATAGTGAAGGTTGCAGAAGGCAACATATTATATGAGGCATGAAGCAGATTATGTACATGACCATATACACTCATGCACCAAAGAAGATGAAGAAGAAGCTATCTCTTGAGATTCAGAGTATCTCATATGAAGATTGATTGAAAGGAGCAGAAGGCTCCAAAGATGACCGGACATTAGAACGAGAAGCATACCTTGTTTGAAGCCTGACTCAATCTCTCATATTTAGACTTGGTATGCAACACCAAGTATACCTTGTAAGAGTTGATGAAGTCCTGATCTCAGAAAGGATCAAATGAAGAGACAACTTCCAGGACTGGAAGACAGATGCCGTGAGAAGACTAGATTGTAACTTCAGAGACTCCTAGGAGATATGAAATCTCCAGGATGATTTGCTTGTTTTAGTGACAAAGAAGGAAGCCAGTCAGAAAGACTAGGATATGGATTCTTCCATGAGAAGAGAAGTCAGTATTGACTTTCAATATTGATCTATACAAATCAAATGTGTTGCAGATGTACACAGCCTGATGTATGTCCAGAGGATTCTCCCAACAAAAGGGAGAAGACTACGATGAAACACTTATTGAAGAAATAGTTCCAGTACTTATGTAGACAACCAGAACAACCATGATTCATATATAGTATGAGATGCAGGGGGAGCAATCCCCATATTTAAAATTGAGTGGCAGTTGGTGCAGTACATTAGTTGGGTCATGGAGACATGACTATGATAGCATTACCCCCATGAAAGAAGAAGAGCTATCCTTAGTATCAGTTATTGAGCCACTCTCAGTTTCAGATGAAACTGTTGCCGTGATAAAATAAGAGGAGTTACTCTCAGATTTTAGCAGCCACAGTGAGAATGAAGCAGTCATTCTCAGCCTCAGAGCAGCTGCAGGTGAAGAGGTCCAAATTCCAGAAGGAACAGTTACAGAGAGAGTAGAGGACATACTCCCAGACAGTGAGACAGATAGTGCCTTGCAGAAAGCACATAGAGCTAGCACATGATTGTGCAGATTGAGTTGCAAGTGTACCAGATTGGTACATTGTAATGAGAAAAATTGATTTGAAGATTGAAGATAGAAAGACTCATGTCTGCCAGTTGAAGAAGGATCTGTACGTGTTGAAGCAAGCTCCTAGAGCTTGATATGGCAGAATTGACAGTTTCCTGACGAGCTTGGGCTTTACCA
>ML813962.1:61664-75934 GCA_009831015.1 Picea engelmannii | reverse complement strand
AAAATTGATTTGAAGATTGAAGATAGAAAGACTCATGTCTGCCAGTTGAAGAAGGATCTGTACGTGTTGAAGCAAGCTCCTAGAGCTTGATATGGCAGAATTGACAGTTTCCTGACGAGCTTGGGCTTTACCAAGAGTAAAGCTAATTCTAACCTCTACTTCAAGGTTATGAATGATGAGCCGGTGATATTGCTGTTGTATGTGGATGACTTATTCTTAATTGGAGAAGAAAAGCTCATCACCGAATGTAAGAAGAAACTCGCTTCAGAATTTGAGATGAAAGACCTTGGCCTAATGCGTTATTTCTTAGGTCTTGAGGTATGGCAGAGTCCAAAGAGAATCTTCCTTAACCAAGGGAAGTATGCAGTTGAAATCCTGAAGAGATTCGACATATTGGAGTGCAAGTCCATGAATACACCCATGGAAACGAAACTGAAGCTACTGGTTGACACTTCGTCAGAATTGATTGATGCCACACTGTATAGACAGATCATTGGATCGCTGATGTACCTGACGAACACCAGACCAGATATCTGTTTTGCCGTGAACACCTTAAGTCAGTTTCTGGTAGAACCCAGACATGTTCACCTAGTTGCTGCAAAACATGTGATGATGTACCTTAAGGGTACATTAGATTGTGGTCTCAACTATGATGGAGATCATGTTTTCACACTAAGTGGGTACACTTAGTGTGAAAACATGATTGGGCTGGAAGTATCTCTGACAGGAAGAGCACTTCAGGATGTGTTTCAGTTTGGGATCAGCCATGATCTCATGGCAGAGTAGGAAGCAATCCAACATTGCTCTTGGTACAACGGAAGCAGGATACACTGTTGCGTGTTCTGCTAGCTGCGAAGCTATATGGGTTCGTAAGTTATTGACTGGTCTATTCGACCTAGAGATGGAAGCAACCACGATCCTATGTGACAACCAGAGCTGCATAAAGATGACAGAGAATCCTGTATTTCATGACAAGTCGAAGCACATAGAGATCCGATATCATTACATCTGTGACATGGTGCAAAGAGGATCCATAAAGCTCCAATATGTTAGCACAGATGAACAGGTTGTCGATGTGTTGATCAAGCCTCTATCTCGTGTAAAGTTTGAGCACTTTCAAGATAAGTTTGGTATAGTCCGAAAGGACCTCCCTCGAAAGGGGGAGTAGTGTTGAGATATGACTAGTACTGTGCTTCCAGCTTAATTGCTGTGACGTAAAGCCAGTCTAGATTGCTGTGTTGAGATATGACTAGTACTGTGCTTCTAGCCTAATTGCTGTGACGTAAAGCTAGTCTAGATTGTTGTGTTGAGATATGACTGGTACTGTGCTTCCAGCTTAATTGCTGTGATGTCAAGCCAGTCTAGATTGCTGTGTTGAGATATCACTAGTACTGTGCTTCCAGCTTAATTGCTGTGACGTAAAGCTAGTCTAGATTGTTATGTTGAGATATGACTAGTACTGTGCTTCCAGTCTAATTGCTGTGACGTAAAGCCAGTCTAGATTGTTGTGTTGAGATATGACTAGTATTGTGCTTCCAACTTAATTGTTGTGACGTAAAGCCAGTCTAGTACTGTGCTTCCAACTTAATTGTTGTGACATAAAGCCAGTCTAGTACCGTGCTTCCAACTTAATTGTTATGACGTAAAGCTAGTCTAGTACCGTGCTTCCAGCTTAATTGCTGTGACGTAAAGCCAGTGTAGTACTGTGCTTCCAGCTTAATTGCTGTGACGTAAAGCCAGTCTAGTATTGGTTTTCCAGCTTAATTGCTGTGTGGTGTGCCAGCTTAATTGTTGTGATGATGTGCCAGCTTAAGTGATGTGTTGCCAGCCTCGTGCTGTGATGATGTGTTGCCAGCCTTTGTGCTGTGATATTGCTTCTTTTGATGTTGTATTAGCCTTGTGCTGTTATTGATGATGAGTATGTATTAGTGTTATACTAATCCATGTTGATGCAGTTGATGATGATGATGCCACTTCAGCCTCTTGTTGAAGATGATGATGATGATGCCACTTCAGCCTCTTGCTGAAGATGATGATGATGATGATGCCACTTCAATTCCTGAGTCCTTGCTGAAGATGATGATGATGATATTATTTCAGCTTTAATGCTGAAGATGATGATGATGTTACCTTAGCCTCATGCCGATGAGGATGATGATGCTCCAGCCTCTGTGCTGTGTTGATGATGAGAAAAAACTTCCGATGATTTATAGATACGCCAGTCAGTGTTCCAAGATGATATTGATGATGTTGTCCTCTCACCCACCTGATGCTATTGATGATGCTGTCCTCTCTCTCGCCTGATGCTGTTGTAGAATACCCTTCTTGTTAAGGGGGAGTGTTGAAATAATGTAACTGCAAAGTGTATTCTAATTATTATTGTTGTATTATTCATTAGATCAATCCCCTATTGCGGATTGATCGTGTTGGCTATTGTAAAAGACCAAATCCCATTTTGCGGATTGGTCAAAACATAATTGTAATAGGCAGAATAAGAAGTCGGCCCCCAAAATATATTAAAGAGGCCCCAGAATATATTAAAGGTGGTTATAACCACCCAGATTGAGAAGTTGGCCCTGCCAGTGAAAAGACACCTCCACACGTGCCAGAGTTGTATAAATAAGGAGGCTAGCGCCTCACTTAGACACACACTCACTTGTTCATTTGAGGAGCAAGTTTCGGAGCTGTAGAGAGAGAGAGAGAGAGAGAGAGAGAGAGAGAGGCGCATTCTTGGGAGAGGACTTTCTGTATTTGTTTGAGTTATCTCTTGGCATTGTATTGGCTATCTATAATAAGGAAGTTTTGCTGGGTTTTCTCCCCCATGAGGGTTTCCCAAGATAAATGATGTGTCTCTTGTGATTGTGTATTTCTCAATGATCCTATCTTATGCTATTGTTATCTAGTGAATTGCAAAGAACTCTAATAATAGCTTAAACCTTAACAACTATGGGTGTAGACATACGCCTGCAAACCAAGATCCCGAATCTCTTTAGGATCTCCACCGCATACTTCCCCTGTCCAAGGAAAGTCTGACCATCACCTTGCCACACCTCTGACCCCAGAAAGTATTGCATCAACCCTAAATCCTTCATCTCATACTCCGAAGCAAGATCCCTCTTGCACTCTGCAATGAGCATTTATGAATCTGTAAGAAACAAGTCGTCCACATATAACACAAGAATGAGTGACTCACCTCCAACTATGATGTAGTAGAGGTTGAAGTCCGCCTCACTCTTGGTGAAGCCCATCCCCTACAAGTAGTTGTCAATCCATGAGTACCACGCTCTGGGATCTGAGTGAAAAGTCAATAAAAGTCATTTGAATGACTTTTATACTTTTCCTAAGTTAAAACTTGGGATAAAATAAAAATGCTGATTTGAGTATTTTAATTATGTCCATTAGCTAGCCTTAGACACATAGGCTAAGCTGAGACACCTGAGCTACAAAATTAACGGTACCAACTTGTGACAAGCTGTTGGTATGTACTTGTGACTTCATCGTTATATATATGAAGTGTACTTTGTTGTCCGAACTTTGTGCACTTGCAGATCTGAGTTTCAACTTATGTTCTCATGGTGATCGAGTAGTTTCTAGTGCTGGTTATATATGGTTTTAACATAACAGTGAGCAGATTTTGTTGAGTGATTTGACAAGTAAATAGAAGCTAAGTGAGCAGATTTGTGGCTGTAACAAATCTGCTGTTTATAAGTTATTTTCATATCTGTTATATGTTGGGGATTGTGCCATTAGGGCTAGAAGCATATTTCCCTTGAAAGGCAATTGTTTAGTGTTTATTTTCTTTGGCTGTCTTATGTAATTGGACATAAATAAAATATATACTGCTGTAATATATATTTCAGATTCAACCCTAAGGCTAAAAAGTTCATAGGAAATAGATCCAGGAAACCTCAAGTAAATGAGGTGAAATTTCTGATTTTGCATAGAGCATGGATTCTCAAAATTTTAACATAGGATGAGTTGATTGGATCAATATTTCCTTCTTGTGGATTTGAAGGCCGGGTATTCAGTTGTTGAACCTGGAAAAGGTTGTTGGTTGGTGAAACCTTAGTGTGCCTGGGATGAGCACTTGTACTCATGTGTAATATCCCCAATGCTTTCTAGGCATCGTATCTTATGTTGTATTTTGATGGAGTGTTTTTGTCAAATGGTTTGCATACATAGGTTTTGATGCCAAAAACTTGGCTGCTAACTTTCCACAACAGTTTGCATGTGTTTTAATAAAATGCTTCTGTCAAAAATATTGCAAATATTCCCCAATACACATGAAATAGAAAGGGCATCATAGTATTTTTATTATTAAACATAACGACAATACAATTATTTATTGGCTGCTACAACAGCTGTATTACATCAACAAAACACACAAGAAACAAACTAAGAACCTGGAAATGATGCCACTGCCCTTTCTAGTAGACAAACTCTTCTGCAGAAACCCTTTGCCATTGTAAATCAGCCCTCTAAGTGCCTCACCGCTCCCCAGCCTCACGAACCTGTCAAAAAGAGAGGCTCGACCCTCCTCAAACTGTCCCTGCGACCTCCCTGGATGCCCACGATCCCCCTTGGCTTGCTCCAGCAATCCTTGTGGCCTGCCCAGGTCAAGTCACGGCCCCCTCCACGGCACAAGTTTGGACTGTAGAGAAAGGTAGACTCCAATCTAGTTGCTTGCAACAAAGAGACCCTGTGCAGATAGCGAATCTCATTGTCCACCGTTGGGCATCAACAAACACATTCTGCAAGACTAGTTCCAAGTATGCCTTTAGTATCCATTAGGGTTTACAACAATGGTTTGAGGCCAATCAATTGATGACGTAATACATCCTTGCCACTGAGCATAACTAATCACTTACCGATCTTGCTTTTGTAGTTTTGATTCATCGGTTTTGGGATGATTTATGCATCATATCTAGGACCCCACCGTGTTGTAGAACATCTTGATTTTGTTAAGTAGTTTTGGTTACAAGAGTTCAATTGTGATTAGATTTTATTTAGATAAGACGTTCCAACTTTTGTGCAACTTGTGTTGATGAGGATTGACTTTGCTTCAACCTTTTGGATGATCGATACGGATATGCAATTTTCAGTTAATGATTTTGAGGCAACAGTTTGAGTTGTTGAAGAAGTTGTGTATTTTATTAGAATCTGGTGAAGTGTTGCACCAGCCTTGAAGTTTGTGTTTTGGGCACAACAGCCCAACACATCTTTTGCAAGTCAAAATTAGCCTGGCTTGAAAAACTTCACTGATACAGTTTTGAATAAGTTTTAAAGAAACAAGTTTGCAACAGACCTTGAGAGGATTGGGGAGAACCCTGAACGCATGGATTGGATAGTGTTGTAGTTGGAAGATTCGATGACAAATCTGAGTTTGAGGGATGGAAAGTGTTGCAAGAAGATACAAACATGGCATAATTTTAGCAATTGATCCTTTTTGATGGTTTTGAATTGACCAAGTATGGCTTTGTTCAGAGAAAATGTTCTTGCAATTTAGGCCCTGTTACCATCAAAACTAGTAGTCCTACAAGGTCTTCAAACTGCTATGGTAGCAACACAGGGGATAGGTGATCAATGTCACCACAACACCTGTCCTTCCCTGTTTGAGCCAAACTCCTATGCTAAGAGGCTCTGGGAGGCTTCCTGCAAATTATCACTTCACTACAAAGAGTATTAAGACCAGTGCCTAAACAGAGTACACTAGGTGAAGGTAGGAGTTAATTGTTTTAAATGCTTACTGAAATAAAAGATAACACAGAAAATAAAGTGACCAAACAACAAGCTAGCTTACCCTCAATCCTCAAAATAATGAGCAAGTAAAGTACAAGAGAGAGGGTTGAATGTTCTTACCACTTTCCGGATGATTTGAAATGTGAATACCTTGTAAGAAGTGAAGTGTTTCTTTACTGTCCTGTTATATCAGACCTGGAAAAATAGTATAGTACACAGAAAACCAACAAGCTAATGGCCTTTTGAGGCCTCCAACAAGTGTATAAATACACTAGATCAATAGATCTGTGGGTTTAGAGGGTAGGGAAGCAAAGTACAAGTGAATCTTGTGCCCTAGAGCCTTCAAATTTGCTGCAAAATCAATCTCCAGCTGGCTGAAAATTACTTTTGCAGAAATGGGGTTCAATTCCTAACAAGGTCAAAACCCAAGATTTGCTACAACCAATAAAATTACTTGTTGGGCTGTAGTTTCACTCTATATTGACCAAAAAATAGAGATAAAGCATATAAACCAGATCTGGAATGAATGTACAAGGGTTTATGAAGTGAATACTTACAATACACACCTTTTTATTTGTCCACAAGAGTGTAGACCTGAAAGTTTTATTGGCTGTAATAACACAGACTTTCACATTATTTCTCAAGAAAATCCTTGTAAAAGATATTCAATGAAGCACAAAACTCAAAGGAATATGTATCTTGGGGTAGGGAAATTCCCAAGCAACAAAAACCGCAAGATCTGCTAGCTTATAAAAGATAAAAATGAAATACAAAGCTAGGGTATGATTATTTTGTATTTTTTATAATAAAAGATGATTAAAATATTTGAGATTTAATTGGTTGAAGAAATTGAGAGATTTTTACCTTTAGCTCTTTTACCTTTAGATGTCTCTTAGTTTGAGAGGTAGTGACCCCACATGCTTAAGATTGGCTCGAATATATTTCTAGTCAATTGGGTTTGGAGTCGAAGGACTATTGCTCCCAATGCTAGAAATTCAATTATAGATGGGTTCCTCCTTGGACTTGCTAGGAGAGCTCCTTAAGGGATGGTCTCCAAGACAACCAATCAACTAGGGTCAAAGTGATAACAAACCACTTGGTTGAAGCTACTTCCAAAGAAGTTGGTCCGACAACTTGTGTGTGTTACACTAAGAGCCCACAAAGAAAGTAAGGAGACGAAAGTCTATCATTTTTCTTCCACGTGACTATGTAGCCCCTCAATGGATTGATTGGTCACCTCTTGCAATTCTCGTAAGGAACCCTTATCAAAGCACAATTACAATAATCCAAGACCAAGAAAAACAAACATTATAGTAGATAATCCACAATGACACAAGCGAGTTGAATTCCAAAATATGGCATTATGATTTCACAAAGTTTCAACAACAACAAATGAGAGGAGGGGCTAGCCTTATATAGTTTTTATTGTAACAACTACTTTCTACCTCCCTCAAAAAAAGATTTTTCTTGGTTTGCTCATCGACAATTGGTTGGAGGCTAAACCCATGATTAATATTTTTAATTATATAGCGCCATTGTGAAAATGAGATAGATTCCGTTTTTAGAATGCTTGACCAATTGATTTGTCCACATGAGAGATTTGCCCCACCAAGAGAGAGGTCGTATGGTCCTTGAGAAGGTTTGATTTGGATGGAGGAAGTCCAACGTTCCACTTGGGGACAATTTCTTCTTGAGGAATGAGCTAAAAACGGTTATACTTTGTCCACATTCTCCTCTCAGTCTTCCAACGGCTAGTTTAACTCTTTGAATTTATTAATGCGAGGTTACGAATTGGTCATTTGGTGAATAAAATAATTATATTTTTTTGAGAGGAGAGCATCTTTAACCTGTCAAATATTTTCCCAAGGCTAGTAGACCTCAACGTCTCATTCCTTTCACCATTTGACTTTGGAATATGTGCCCAATGATTTTATAGGAGTGGGACGATTTTTTCTTGGGAGGCAATATCTCCCTCAGTATTTCATCAATCAAAATTTTGCAACATGGGTTTTTCTTGTTATTTTTTTCTAATCATTTTGAACCCATGTTGTATTTTTCGTCCAGGGACCACAACCTCGGGATCCATGAACTGCATCAAAAGACGTGCAATGATGAAAACTTTGTGAGACAACCATGTTGAGAACAAAAATGATAGTGCACCATGGCCAAGGGATGCCTACAGACTCAATATAAAATAACCATGTGGGAAGATAGGTGTGCATGACATGGACCGGACTAGGTCCCACAAACTGCAATCACCCCTACAGAAGACCTGTGGCTCCACACAATCATGTGTTTCAATAGATCCATGCCAAGGCCTCCAATCCTATCCAGGACGAGAGACATTGAAACGGGGACTAAGGGGACTGATCATGATCGAATTAAGTCTGGGAGTCCACTACAAAAAATCATCCACTATGGTTTACATGGCTTTAACTTGCATCCTTGGGATTACAATGGTGTAGCCAAAATGAAAACTCTAGGGACCTCCTAGAGAGGTAACATGCCCTTTTACTAGCCAACATAGTTATGGAGGATTGTGAAATATTGTATTTTGTTTGTGCTATCAGGAACTAACATTGTATATATATGATTGCCCACTCCCTTTTGAGAGTAAGGTGAGAGCCATATATGACAATGCGTTCGACATTTTTTCTATTCTAATATAATTTGTATTTATCGCAGTTACTGTGTCCTTTATGTGCATTGTTTTTTTTCAAGAAAAAAATGTATTTTTATTTGAGAAATAAAAACACAGTACTTAGGTGCTTTAGGCACAGTCTAGAATGGATAATCTAGAGATAGATCTCTTCAAAATCTTTCCCTATAGTAGTACATCCAGAAAAATCCACAGCCTTCATAATATCAAGTATATGATCTATAAAGTAAACAAAACGTAGACTTGATAGTCCCTAGTACTATCATATTACAAGTTCAAAAGAAGTTTAGAAGTTGTTTAATGCAAACTGATGGATGACCATTGTATGGCCATCTTGTACTTCTTCCAAAGAACCATAAATCTTAGGTAGTTGAAGTCCTTCCTTTGAGAGCTGATCTACACTCTTGTTGTGCTCCCTATAAACATGAGTATATCTGATCCAAATAATCTGATTAGATATTGCCTTCAATTGCAATCCTAGAGGAAGGAGAGAATTATTTTGTACTTGAATGCTTCCTTTCATCCAGTTAATGACTATAGATGAGTCACCCATGACCTGAAGCTTATCAATCCCTCTATCTAAAGCAGATTTTAGTAAATAGTATAAGGCCTTGAATTCCCCTTGGTTGTTTGTTCCTCTTCCTTTATTACCTTTGACTTGAACTCAGTGTGTCTTTGTAAAATACAGAATGAAGCCAATCTCATTGATAGAATCTGGGCCTTGACAAGCCCCATCGAAAAACCCCCAAGCGTATGACTTATCCACTTGTACCGCCGAAGGAATTCCCTATGGATTAACCTTGGGCTTAACCTTGTAATATGCAAATAAAGCATTAACTTGGACAACTACCTGAAAAGTGGGCATCATCTTCTCTTCAAACAAAATAACATTTCTAGCTATCCATATTCCCTACAAAACTAGAAATGGGATTGCCTCGAAGCACTTTAGATAATGTTGAGTAAACCATACATTGAGACATGTATCTATGGATTCACATTTCCAAGGGCTTTGGATACCCAAAAACTCCCCAACCTCAACCCAAACTTTCTGAGAGAAATTGCAATGTAAGAACAAATGTGAAGTGTTTTCCTCACTACACCTACAAAGTAAACAAATATTTGGACTTGTTATCAGAGGGTTTGTGCTTGTGCAAAGCCTTCCACAAGATCCCAATCTTTGTAACAATTGGAGGTATCTACCACTGTCACCTGGGCAATTACTTCTCTTGTTTTAGTGAAGGAAATAAGTCCAACACAAGGGAGGCTTCCCTAGTGACTTCAAGGGATCAAATAGCAAGATTAGCCAAGCCTACAACTCCCTATCTTGGTCAATTAGATGGTCAAGCTAGGTCTAGGGAAAGTGAAGTGACAAATGGGTTTGAACGAGGTAATTGGACAACTTGTACGAGACAATAAACTCTTCAATGCATAAAATCATCAATTGCCAAGTTATATAGTATATCAATCACCTTTAGACACTAGATGACAAGTAAAACTTATTTCTGTTGTAAATTTGCAGCAGTCAACCAGTTTATATCAGCAATGAAAGATTTATAACAACAATAAGAAAAACCACCCAGAAAATTAACAATTTACTCTCAAAATTTAGCTTGCAACAAGGGAAACAATACCCAATTGCTAAAACAATTTTCTGGGCAAGTTTTACCACAATATTAAGCAAATTTGCTGCAATAAACTGCAGCCCTAATGGCTGTAGTATACAATTTATGACAGCAGCAAGTAAACCAATAATTATTCAAAGCGTTAGGGTAGAATCAACTTGCTAACGATGTCATAAATGCAATTTAAGAGAGTGTTTTGAGAGAGAGAATATTTAATTTAACTAGGGTTTCAACCATCACATGCAATCAACTAGACTAGTGCCGTTTCTCTTTCTTGGACAATGGAGTCAAGTAACACACCATGAAAATTGCTAGGTGCAAGAGGTGTGAAGATCAAGCAAGGGCATATAACCTCATAAACCGTAACTCCAACTTCTTAAAACAAACCCTAGGGCATATAGCCTCATAAACCCTAGGTGTCGTTTTTCCTATAACCTCTAGAAACAAGATTTAAATTGAACTAGGTCAAACCCTAGGGGGATGAAGCCTCCCAATCCCTAGGATTTGAACTAGCTGAGACAAGAACCCTAGGGTATAAAGCCTCTTAAGCCCTAGAATAATGTCTTAATGCTTCAACAATTAATGACAATTGAAATTAGGGAGGGGGATAAAGCCTCTTAATCCCTCCTAAGGTTTCAAGCACACAAGGTATATGCAACAATTAAGCCTTTAAAAGAAGACTTGAACAAAATATACCACACACAAGCCAGAAACTTGAACAAAGAAGACTTTCTAGGCCAAGCACATGCATGAGGAAACCCTAATTCAACATCCAATCACCAACAAGAGACAAGCATCCAATAAAAATCATCCTTAAAGTGGTGCACACTAGATTCCAAGAAGACAAAGAGATAGAGCGAACTTTTCTACAATGTTTTCTCACAAGTGCAAGGAGTGATGATGATGCGAAATGAAAATGAGTGCTTCCTCTATTTATATGAGGTAACCAAGCACTATTTGTCCACAAAATTTGAGTAAAACATCAACAATTCATGCTAGAAGTGGGGCTGACCCCTCAAAATAACATCTACAATGAACGATCATGCAAATAATACATCAATAAGTCACATGTGTGGTGATGTCAAGCCTTCAAGGGTGTGGAGGAGGCCTCCAAAGGCCACATGTCATCATCAAGGAGTGTAAGCAAGGTGAAAGACTATCATCAAGTGCCCTGTCACATCATGTGGTGTCCAAGTGGCAAGCAAGCCCCAACGTCATCAAACCCTTGTGTGTGACGTCATCATCAAAAGCCCAACGTTGAAGTTGAAGTAGGTAACGTCTGAGATGGAGAAGGAGTGTATCTCGTCTCTACATGGTGTCTCGTCATCTATTAGTGCAACGTCCTCCATCCGAGGCACAATAATCTTCGGGGTACAATGCCCAGGGTGTGGGCTTCTTGCCCATTTGTGTGCCACCATGACCATATCTAGCAAATGCAAGCCCATCTGTCCATCATCCAAGGTACGAAAGATGTGAGAGCCTGTATTTGAGTGTGTCAAGCCATCCAATGACTCAACGCCCTGCATCACACATGCCATACCCTGTAAACAGATGCACAATGTCCTGGGTGAAAGCATGGGACGTCCTTCAAAGAACCATGTCAGGTGCATCTAAATCAAATCAAAGTGTGGAATCAAGTAAAACTAATGTTCACAAGGTATAAGAGACCTTAGATCATACAAAGTAAGCTGTTACTTAAGATAGAAGCCACATAAACAGTTCACCTCAAGTATCTCCTTCAAATTTCACATTAGCTCAAGACTTTATGTAAGTTGGCAAGTTTGAATATGGAAGGACCATCATCAGACCCTATTAGGTGTGCCAACCAAAACAGGAAAGAAAAGACCCAAGTAGAGGGATATGTCCTAGGGGATGCAGGAAAGAAAAGAACCCTTCAAGAGTAAATGTGATAGTGAAATGTGTTTGGCTTACTTCATGGCTTATGAAGTCATTTGGTCCATTTCTATGAGTGCCTTTGTGGAGGGTGCACTTGCTCTTGAGTTATCACTTTCTAGGCGCTACGTTTTTCCAACCCCTTAATCTGCCTTTTTATTGTCCTTTTATTTATTTGTAAGTCCCCTTTACAAGGTTTCAAGCTTTAGCATTCATTACTTTGGGACTGGGGCGAACCCGGAAAGGGTAGAGCTCAAGTATGGACTGCCTTTTAAGAGTCCTTGCTATTATTTCTTTCTTTCTTTAGCATCATTCTTTCTTCATTATTTTTTATTAGCAGCTGTAAATCTAACAAAACCATAAAATTAACATAATAGATTGGATCTAAACACTACTGGAATTATTTTACTTGCATGTAGCGGAAAACTATAAAAGCAAACACACCCATAAGACACAATTAATTCTGCTCCACAAAATCAGTTCTTCATTGAAAATTTCTGAACCTACTGGAGCTCCCACACAGGGGAAAATGGCTCCTGAGAAAAACATAGCAAAATCACAAAAATCTGAAGACAAAAATCACCTCAAAGTGCTGCTGAGATTTGCTGTACGGACCAGCAGCTGTACGACCTGTTCTGTACGGTCTGTACAGCCTGTACGAACTCGCACGTGTGGGCTATATGGCTCACACGTGCAGCCTGCAAACCGATCTTCTGTTGTCTAGAAAACCGTGTGGCCTTCTACCCTTTGACAGATTGCATGTGTGGCTCCTCTCTCAACTTGCTGCTGTATGATTTGCTGCTGATAATTAATGCCCTGCCTCTCTGATTTCTTCCTGCTGTAATCTCCTCACCAGTTTGAAAATCAAAATTCTGATTTTTCTCTTCACCTCATCCTCCATGAATAAAAATGAAATTGTGTCTTTGTCTTTTGCCTTCATGTCCTTTTATAACATTGACCTAGGCTCATCAATGCTCAAGATCTAATCTTGAGATCAACGGTCCTCATTTAATTAAATCACTAAGTACTTAAAAGTATTTTTAAATAATTAAATGTCACTTTAATAAAAGACGTCACTTTAATTAAATAATTAAAGTGACTTCTATAAATAGCAAAAGATACTTTAATGACAATTTGCATAATTAGACACACTTATGACAATACTTGTCTGGAGCTACAAACGCTAACACTCCCAAGCTTGTCTCTGAACTAGATGAGGAAGGTATTTTCCACCACCCCAAGCTTGTCTTTGAACTAGACGAACTTGCCTTTGATCAAAGGCTTGGTGAAGATGTTTGCCAACTGCTCCTTTGTAGGAATATATAGGAGCTTCACTGCTCCTTTCTGCACTCTGTCACTGATGAAGTGTTACCGGATCTCAATGTGTTTGGACCTATCGTGAAATACTGGATTCTCCGAGAGCTTGATGCAGCTCTGGTTATCACAGTGGATCACTGTAGGCACAAGCTCCTGTCCAAACAATCCGCTAAGAAGCTTACAAAGCCAAATGGCCTCGCAACTAGCCAAGCTGGCTACCATGTACTCAACCTCAGCTGAACTCAGAGCCATTGAGGTCTGCTTCCTCCCGAACCAGAAAATAATTGCGGACCCCAAGCTGAAGCAACACCCAGAGGTGCTCTTCCCGTTAGTATCACTTCCAACCTAGTCTGAATCTAAATATCCCTACAACCTGATACCACCACCACCAAGACACTGTAGCCCATATCCTACCGTGCCGTGCAAGTATCTGAGCACATGTTTTGCAGCAACCCAGTGGACCTCCCTCGACTCCACCATAGACTGGCTCAATGTGTTAACTGCAAAATAGATGTTTGGTCAAGCATTGACCAAATACATCAACGAACCAATACGTTTCCTATACTCCCTGCCATCTACCAACTCTGAGGTAGAAGAGTCAATCTTCCTCAAGTTGGTCACCATCGGTGTGGCCATCGGTCTGCAATGCTCCATCCTGAATTGCTTCAGGATATCCAAAGTGTACTTCCCTTGTCCGAGGAAGATCTCGCCCAATCGCTGCCAAACCTCAAGTCCCAAGAAGTAGTGCATTGGCCCGATGTTCTTCATCTTGAATTCTGACGCTAGATCTGATTTTCACCCTGCAATCAATCTGTCTGCACTTGTCAGAATGAGATCATCAACGTACAAGACCAGAATGAGGATCTCAGATCTAACCAATAGAAGGTACAGGTTGGGATCTGCCTCACTCTTGGTGAAGCCCATGCTCTGCAGATAACTGTCAATCCTGGCATACTAGGCTCTAGGCGCTTGTTTGAGTCCATATAGGGCTTTCTTAAGCCTGTATACATGTGTCTCCTTGCTGTAGACCTCAAACCCCT
>ML813962.1:48941-61564 GCA_009831015.1 Picea engelmannii | reverse complement strand
AGACTAGTTCCAAGTATGCCTTTAGTATCCATTAGGGTTTACAACAATGGTTTGAGGCCAATCAATTGATGACGTAATACATCCTTGCCACTGAGCATAACTAATCACTTACCGATCTTGCTTTTGTAGTTTTGATTCATCGGTTTTGGGATGATTTATGCATCATATCTAGGACCCCACCGTGTTGTAGAACATCTTGATTTTGTTAAGTAGTTTTGGTTACAAGAGTTCAATTGTGATTAGATTTTATTTAGATAAGACGTTCCAACTTTTGTGCAACTTGTGTTGATGAGGATTGACTTTGCTTCAACCTTTTGGATGATCGATACGGATATGCAATTTTCAGTTAATGATTTTGAGGCAACAGTTTGAGTTGTTGAAGAAGTTGTGTATTTTATTAGAATCTGGTGAAGTGTTGCACCAGCCTTGAAGTTTGTGTTTTGGGCACAACAGCCCAACACATCTTTTGCAAGTCAAAATTAGCCTGGCTTGAAAAACTTCACTGATACAGTTTTGAATAAGTTTTAAAGAAACAAGTTTGCAACAGACCTTGAGAGGATTGGGGAGAACCCTGAACGCATGGATTGGATAGTGTTGTAGTTGGAAGATTCGATGACAAATCTGAGTTTGAGGGATGGAAAGTGTTGCAAGAAGATACAAACATGGCATAATTTTAGCAATTGATCCTTTTTGATGGTTTTGAATTGACCAAGTATGGCTTTGTTCAGAGAAAATGTTCTTGCAATTTAGGCCCTGTTACCATCAAAACTAGTAGTCCTACAAGGTCTTCAAACTGCTATGGTAGCAACACAGGGGATAGGTGATCAATGTCACCACAACACCTGTCCTTCCCTGTTTGAGCCAAACTCCTATGCTAAGAGGCTCTGGGAGGCTTCCTGCAAATTATCACTTCACTACAAAGAGTATTAAGACCAGTGCCTAAACAGAGTACACTAGGTGAAGGTAGGAGTTAATTGTTTTAAATGCTTACTGAAATAAAAGATAACACAGAAAATAAAGTGACCAAACAACAAGCTAGCTTACCCTCAATCCTCAAAATAATGAGCAAGTAAAGTACAAGAGAGAGGGTTGAATGTTCTTACCACTTTCCGGATGATTTGAAATGTGAATACCTTGTAAGAAGTGAAGTGTTTCTTTACTGTCCTGTTATATCAGACCTGGAAAAATAGTATAGTACACAGAAAACCAACAAGCTAATGGCCTTTTGAGGCCTCCAACAAGTGTATAAATACACTAGATCAATAGATCTGTGGGTTTAGAGGGTAGGGAAGCAAAGTACAAGTGAATCTTGTGCCCTAGAGCCTTCAAATTTGCTGCAAAATCAATCTCCAGCTGGCTGAAAATTACTTTTGCAGAAATGGGGTTCAATTCCTAACAAGGTCAAAACCCAAGATTTGCTACAACCAATAAAATTACTTGTTGGGCTGTAGTTTCACTCTATATTGACCAAAAAATAGAGATAAAGCATATAAACCAGATCTGGAATGAATGTACAAGGGTTTATGAAGTGAATACTTACAATACACACCTTTTTATTTGTCCACAAGAGTGTAGACCTGAAAGTTTTATTGGCTGTAATAACACAGACTTTCACATTATTTCTCAAGAAAATCCTTGTAAAAGATATTCAATGAAGCACAAAACTCAAAGGAATATGTATCTTGGGGTAGGGAAATTCCCAAGCAACAAAAACCGCAAGATCTGCTAGCTTATAAAAGATAAAAATGAAATACAAAGCTAGGGTATGATTATTTTGTATTTTTTATAATAAAAGATGATTAAAATATTTGAGATTTAATTGGTTGAAGAAATTGAGAGATTTTTACCTTTAGCTCTTTTACCTTTAGATGTCTCTTAGTTTGAGAGGTAGTGACCCCACATGCTTAAGATTGGCTCGAATATATTTCTAGTCAATTGGGTTTGGAGTCGAAGGACTATTGCTCCCAATGCTAGAAATTCAATTATAGATGGGTTCCTCCTTGGACTTGCTAGGAGAGCTCCTTAAGGGATGGTCTCCAAGACAACCAATCAACTAGGGTCAAAGTGATAACAAACCACTTGGTTGAAGCTACTTCCAAAGAAGTTGGTCCGACAACTTGTGTGTGTTACACTAAGAGCCCACAAAGAAAGTAAGGAGACGAAAGTCTATCATTTTTCTTCCACGTGACTATGTAGCCCCTCAATGGATTGATTGGTCACCTCTTGCAATTCTCGTAAGGAACCCTTATCAAAGCACAATTACAATAATCCAAGACCAAGAAAAACAAACATTATAGTAGATAATCCACAATGACACAAGCGAGTTGAATTCCAAAATATGGCATTATGATTTCACAAAGTTTCAACAACAACAAATGAGAGGAGGGGCTAGCCTTATATAGTTTTTATTGTAACAACTACTTTCTACCTCCCTCAAAAAAAGATTTTTCTTGGTTTGCTCATCGACAATTGGTTGGAGGCTAAACCCATGATTAATATTTTTAATTATATAGCGCCAT
Source organism: Picea engelmannii (assembly GCA_009831015.1). Lineage (NCBI taxonomy): Eukaryota > Viridiplantae > Streptophyta > Pinopsida > Pinales > Pinaceae > Picea > Picea engelmannii. The sequence goes on along the minus strand of ML813962.1, from coordinate 59,045 downwards.
TGTGAAAATGAGATAGATTCCGTTTTTAGAATGCTTGACCAATTGATTTGTCCACATGAGAGATTTGCCCCACCAAGAGAGAGGTCGTATGGTCCTTGAGAAGGTTTGATTTGGATGGAGGAAGTCCAACGTTCCACTTGGGGACAATTTCTTCTTGAGGAATGAGCTAAAAACGGTTATACTTTGTCCACATTCTCCTCTCAGTCTTCCAACGGCTAGTTTAACTCTTTGAATTTATTAATGCGAGGTTACGAATTGGTCATTTGGTGAATAAAATAATTATATTTTTTTGAGAGGAGAGCATCTTTAACCTGTCAAATATTTTCCCAAGGCTAGTAGACCTCAACGTCTCATTCCTTTCACCATTTGACTTTGGAATATGTGCCCAATGATTTTATAGGAGTGGGACGATTTTTTCTTGGGAGGCAATATCTCCCTCAGTATTTCATCAATCAAAATTTTGCAACATGGGTTTTTCTTGTTATTTTTTTCTAATCATTTTGAACCCATGTTGTATTTTTCGTCCAGGGACCACAACCTCGGGATCCATGAACTGCATCAAAAGACGTGCAATGATGAAAACTTTGTGAGACAACCATGTTGAGAACAAAAATGATAGTGCACCATGGCCAAGGGATGCCTACAGACTCAATATAAAATAACCATGTGGGAAGATAGGTGTGCATGACATGGACCGGACTAGGTCCCACAAACTGCAATCACCCCTACAGAAGACCTGTGGCTCCACACAATCATGTGTTTCAATAGATCCATGCCAAGGCCTCCAATCCTATCCAGGACGAGAGACATTGAAACGGGGACTAAGGGGACTGATCATGATCGAATTAAGTCTGGGAGTCCACTACAAAAAATCATCCACTATGGTTTACATGGCTTTAACTTGCATCCTTGGGATTACAATGGTGTAGCCAAAATGAAAACTCTAGGGACCTCCTAGAGAGGTAACATGCCCTTTTACTAGCCAACATAGTTATGGAGGATTGTGAAATATTGTATTTTGTTTGTGCTATCAGGAACTAACATTGTATATATATGATTGCCCACTCCCTTTTGAGAGTAAGGTGAGAGCCATATATGACAATGCGTTCGACATTTTTTCTATTCTAATATAATTTGTATTTATCGCAGTTACTGTGTCCTTTATGTGCATTGTTTTTTTTCAAGAAAAAAATGTATTTTTATTTGAGAAATAAAAACACAGTACTTAGGTGCTTTAGGCACAGTCTAGAATGGATAATCTAGAGATAGATCTCTTCAAAATCTTTCCCTATAGTAGTACATCCAGAAAAATCCACAGCCTTCATAATATCAAGTATATGATCTATAAAGTAAACAAAACGTAGACTTGATAGTCCCTAGTACTATCATATTACAAGTTCAAAAGAAGTTTAGAAGTTGTTTAATGCAAACTGATGGATGACCATTGTATGGCCATCTTGTACTTCTTCCAAAGAACCATAAATCTTAGGTAGTTGAAGTCCTTCCTTTGAGAGCTGATCTACACTCTTGTTGTGCTCCCTATAAACATGAGTATATCTGATCCAAATAATCTGATTAGATATTGCCTTCAATTGCAATCCTAGAGGAAGGAGAGAATTATTTTGTACTTGAATGCTTCCTTTCATCCAGTTAATGACTATAGATGAGTCACCCATGACCTGAAGCTTATCAATCCCTCTATCTAAAGCAGATTTTAGTAAATAGTATAAGGCCTTGAATTCCCCTTGGTTGTTTGTTCCTCTTCCTTTATTACCTTTGACTTGAACTCAGTGTGTCTTTGTAAAATACAGAATGAAGCCAATCTCATTGATAGAATCTGGGCCTTGACAAGCCCCATCGAAAAACCCCCAAGCGTATGACTTATCCACTTGTACCGCCGAAGGAATTCCCTATGGATTAACCTTGGGCTTAACCTTGTAATATGCAAATAAAGCATTAACTTGGACAACTACCTGAAAAGTGGGCATCATCTTCTCTTCAAACAAAATAACATTTCTAGCTATCCATATTCCCTACAAAACTAGAAATGGGATTGCCTCGAAGCACTTTAGATAATGTTGAGTAAACCATACATTGAGACATGTATCTATGGATTCACATTTCCAAGGGCTTTGGATACCCAAAAACTCCCCAACCTCAACCCAAACTTTCTGAGAGAAATTGCAATGTAAGAACAAATGTGAAGTGTTTTCCTCACTACACCTACAAAGTAAACAAATATTTGGACTTGTTATCAGAGGGTTTGTGCTTGTGCAAAGCCTTCCACAAGATCCCAATCTTTGTAACAATTGGAGGTATCTACCACTGTCACCTGGGCAATTACTTCTCTTGTTTTAGTGAAGGAAATAAGTCCAACACAAGGGAGGCTTCCCTAGTGACTTCAAGGGATCAAATAGCAAGATTAGCCAAGCCTACAACTCCCTATCTTGGTCAATTAGATGGTCAAGCTAGGTCTAGGGAAAGTGAAGTGACAAATGGGTTTGAACGAGGTAATTGGACAACTTGTACGAGACAATAAACTCTTCAATGCATAAAATCATCAATTGCCAAGTTATATAGTATATCAATCACCTTTAGACACTAGATGACAAGTAAAACTTATTTCTGTTGTAAATTTGCAGCAGTCAACCAGTTTATATCAGCAATGAAAGATTTATAACAACAATAAGAAAAACCACCCAGAAAATTAACAATTTACTCTCAAAATTTAGCTTGCAACAAGGGAAACAATACCCAATTGCTAAAACAATTTTCTGGGCAAGTTTTACCACAATATTAAGCAAATTTGCTGCAATAAACTGCAGCCCTAATGGCTGTAGTATACAATTTATGACAGCAGCAAGTAAACCAATAATTATTCAAAGCGTTAGGGTAGAATCAACTTGCTAACGATGTCATAAATGCAATTTAAGAGAGTGTTTTGAGAGAGAGAATATTTAATTTAACTAGGGTTTCAACCATCACATGCAATCAACTAGACTAGTGCCGTTTCTCTTTCTTGGACAATGGAGTCAAGTAACACACCATGAAAATTGCTAGGTGCAAGAGGTGTGAAGATCAAGCAAGGGCATATAACCTCATAAACCGTAACTCCAACTTCTTAAAACAAACCCTAGGGCATATAGCCTCATAAACCCTAGGTGTCGTTTTTCCTATAACCTCTAGAAACAAGATTTAAATTGAACTAGGTCAAACCCTAGGGGGATGAAGCCTCCCAATCCCTAGGATTTGAACTAGCTGAGACAAGAACCCTAGGGTATAAAGCCTCTTAAGCCCTAGAATAATGTCTTAATGCTTCAACAATTAATGACAATTGAAATTAGGGAGGGGGATAAAGCCTCTTAATCCCTCCTAAGGTTTCAAGCACACAAGGTATATGCAACAATTAAGCCTTTAAAAGAAGACTTGAACAAAATATACCACACACAAGCCAGAAACTTGAACAAAGAAGACTTTCTAGGCCAAGCACATGCATGAGGAAACCCTAATTCAACATCCAATCACCAACAAGAGACAAGCATCCAATAAAAATCATCCTTAAAGTGGTGCACACTAGATTCCAAGAAGACAAAGAGATAGAGCGAACTTTTCTACAATGTTTTCTCACAAGTGCAAGGAGTGATGATGATGCGAAATGAAAATGAGTGCTTCCTCTATTTATATGAGGTAACCAAGCACTATTTGTCCACAAAATTTGAGTAAAACATCAACAATTCATGCTAGAAGTGGGGCTGACCCCTCAAAATAACATCTACAATGAACGATCATGCAAATAATACATCAATAAGTCACATGTGTGGTGATGTCAAGCCTTCAAGGGTGTGGAGGAGGCCTCCAAAGGCCACATGTCATCATCAAGGAGTGTAAGCAAGGTGAAAGACTATCATCAAGTGCCCTGTCACATCATGTGGTGTCCAAGTGGCAAGCAAGCCCCAACGTCATCAAACCCTTGTGTGTGACGTCATCATCAAAAGCCCAACGTTGAAGTTGAAGTAGGTAACGTCTGAGATGGAGAAGGAGTGTATCTCGTCTCTACATGGTGTCTCGTCATCTATTAGTGCAACGTCCTCCATCCGAGGCACAATAATCTTCGGGGTACAATGCCCAGGGTGTGGGCTTCTTGCCCATTTGTGTGCCACCATGACCATATCTAGCAAATGCAAGCCCATCTGTCCATCATCCAAGGTACGAAAGATGTGAGAGCCTGTATTTGAGTGTGTCAAGCCATCCAATGACTCAACGCCCTGCATCACACATGCCATACCCTGTAAACAGATGCACAATGTCCTGGGTGAAAGCATGGGACGTCCTTCAAAGAACCATGTCAGGTGCATCTAAATCAAATCAAAGTGTGGAATCAAGTAAAACTAATGTTCACAAGGTATAAGAGACCTTAGATCATACAAAGTAAGCTGTTACTTAAGATAGAAGCCACATAAACAGTTCACCTCAAGTATCTCCTTCAAATTTCACATTAGCTCAAGACTTTATGTAAGTTGGCAAGTTTGAATATGGAAGGACCATCATCAGACCCTATTAGGTGTGCCAACCAAAACAGGAAAGAAAAGACCCAAGTAGAGGGATATGTCCTAGGGGATGCAGGAAAGAAAAGAACCCTTCAAGAGTAAATGTGATAGTGAAATGTGTTTGGCTTACTTCATGGCTTATGAAGTCATTTGGTCCATTTCTATGAGTGCCTTTGTGGAGGGTGCACTTGCTCTTGAGTTATCACTTTCTAGGCGCTACGTTTTTCCAACCCCTTAATCTGCCTTTTTATTGTCCTTTTATTTATTTGTAAGTCCCCTTTACAAGGTTTCAAGCTTTAGCATTCATTACTTTGGGACTGGGGCGAACCCGGAAAGGGTAGAGCTCAAGTATGGACTGCCTTTTAAGAGTCCTTGCTATTATTTCTTTCTTTCTTTAGCATCATTCTTTCTTCATTATTTTTTATTAGCAGCTGTAAATCTAACAAAACCATAAAATTAACATAATAGATTGGATCTAAACACTACTGGAATTATTTTACTTGCATGTAGCGGAAAACTATAAAAGCAAACACACCCATAAGACACAATTAATTCTGCTCCACAAAATCAGTTCTTCATTGAAAATTTCTGAACCTACTGGAGCTCCCACACAGGGGAAAATGGCTCCTGAGAAAAACATAGCAAAATCACAAAAATCTGAAGACAAAAATCACCTCAAAGTGCTGCTGAGATTTGCTGTACGGACCAGCAGCTGTACGACCTGTTCTGTACGGTCTGTACAGCCTGTACGAACTCGCACGTGTGGGCTATATGGCTCACACGTGCAGCCTGCAAACCGATCTTCTGTTGTCTAGAAAACCGTGTGGCCTTCTACCCTTTGACAGATTGCATGTGTGGCTCCTCTCTCAACTTGCTGCTGTATGATTTGCTGCTGATAATTAATGCCCTGCCTCTCTGATTTCTTCCTGCTGTAATCTCCTCACCAGTTTGAAAATCAAAATTCTGATTTTTCTCTTCACCTCATCCTCCATGAATAAAAATGAAATTGTGTCTTTGTCTTTTGCCTTCATGTCCTTTTATAACATTGACCTAGGCTCATCAATGCTCAAGATCTAATCTTGAGATCAACGGTCCTCATTTAATTAAATCACTAAGTACTTAAAAGTATTTTTAAATAATTAAATGTCACTTTAATAAAAGACGTCACTTTAATTAAATAATTAAAGTGACTTCTATAAATAGCAAAAGATACTTTAATGACAATTTGCATAATTAGACACACTTATGACAATACTTGTCTGGAGCTACAAACGCTAACACTCCCAAGCTTGTCTCTGAACTAGATGAGGAAGGTATTTTCCACCACCCCAAGCTTGTCTTTGAACTAGACGAACTTGCCTTTGATCAAAGGCTTGGTGAAGATGTTTGCCAACTGCTCCTTTGTAGGAATATATAGGAGCTTCACTGCTCCTTTCTGCACTCTGTCACTGATGAAGTGTTACCGGATCTCAATGTGTTTGGACCTATCGTGAAATACTGGATTCTCCGAGAGCTTGATGCAGCTCTGGTTATCACAGTGGATCACTGTAGGCACAAGCTCCTGTCCAAACAATCCGCTAAGAAGCTTACAAAGCCAAATGGCCTCGCAACTAGCCAAGCTGGCTACCATGTACTCAACCTCAGCTGAACTCAGAGCCATTGAGGTCTGCTTCCTCCCGAACCAGAAAATAATTGCGGACCCCAAGCTGAAGCAACACCCAGAGGTGCTCTTCCCGTTAGTATCACTTCCAACCTAGTCTGAATCTAAATATCCCTACAACCTGATACCACCACCACCAAGACACTGTAGCCCATATCCTACCGTGCCGTGCAAGTATCTGAGCACATGTTTTGCAGCAACCCAGTGGACCTCCCTCGACTCCACCATAGACTGGCTCAATGTGTTAACTGCAAAATAGATGTTTGGTCAAGCATTGACCAAATACATCAACGAACCAATACGTTTCCTATACTCCCTGCCATCTACCAACTCTGAGGTAGAAGAGTCAATCTTCCTCAAGTTGGTCACCATCGGTGTGGCCATCGGTCTGCAATGCTCCATCCTGAATTGCTTCAGGATATCCAAAGTGTACTTCCCTTGTCCGAGGAAGATCTCGCCCAATCGCTGCCAAACCTCAAGTCCCAAGAAGTAGTGCATTGGCCCGATGTTCTTCATCTTGAATTCTGACGCTAGATCTGATTTTCACCCTGCAATCAATCTGTCTGCACTTGTCAGAATGAGATCATCAACGTACAAGACCAGAATGAGGATCTCAGATCTAACCAATAGAAGGTACAGGTTGGGATCTGCCTCACTCTTGGTGAAGCCCATGCTCTGCAGATAACTGTCAATCCTGGCATACTAGGCTCTAGGCGCTTGTTTGAGTCCATATAGGGCTTTCTTAAGCCTGTATACATGTGTCTCCTTGCTGTAGACCTCAAACCCCTGTGGCTTCTCAATATAAACCTCTTCCTCATTGATGTTGTTGAGGAAGGGGATTTTCACATCCATCTGTTGAATGTTCCAACCCATCTCAGAAGCTACCGACAAAACTGCCCGAATAGAAGAGTATCTGGCTACGAGAGCAAAAATATCCTCATAGTCTACTCCCTTTCTTTGAGAAAACCCGCGAGCCACAAACCTAGCCTTATGCTTCTCCACATTGCCATCTACTGCATGCTTTACTTTGTAAAGCCACCTGGAAGTCACAACTAACTTCCCCTCTAGTCTCAACACAATCTCCCAAACATCATTGTGCATGATGGAGTTGTGCTCCTCCACCATGGCATCTCGCCATACCTTTTGACTGGCTGCCTCCTCATAGCTGGAGGGATCTGAGTCTATGATGCTGGTCATTAGAGCCATGTAAGTAGGAAACTTTTGAGGAGGTCTACTCTCTTGGAAAGTGGTATTGGGAGGCTCAACATTCTTCCAAGCATCTTGCAAAGCATGCTCAAACCACCTGGGCCTCCTGACTGATGTCGAAGGCACTGACTGCTCCTGCACCTCCACTGGAGTCTGACTCCCTGCTGTGGAAGTCTCTGCTCTCGGCTCTGCCTTTGGGTCCTCCTGTGACCCCTTTGCAGTTGTGGGCAAGTCCTGAGAATGCCTGGATGCTAAGTTCTCCTCGAACTTGACATCCCAGCTCACTACTATCCTTCGCTGATCTGTGAGGAAGACTCTGTAAGCCTTTGAATCCTCGTGATATCCCACCAGTATGCCTCTCTCTCCCAAGGGCTGCATCTTTTTCCTCTTCTCCACTGGAATGTGGATGTAAACAAGACAACCAAAAATCTTGAGATGTCTTATCTTAGGCTGTCTGCTAGTGAATGCCTCCTCGGGTGTCTTGTCCTCCAAGATCTGGTGTGGGCTCATATTATGAAAATACACAGCTGTATTGCAGGCTTCTTCCCACAGAAACAATGGCAGACTCTGATCATGGATTGTAGCCTTTGTTGCAGTGATGATAGACCCGTTCTTCCGTTCAATGACCCCATTCTGCTGGGGGTTGTAGGGCACTGTCTTCTCCCTCTTAATTCTCGCCTCCTTGCAGAAATCAATGAACTCACTATAGGTATACTCACTCCCATTATCTGTCCTGAGTACCTTGATCTTTTTCCCTGCCATGTTCTACACTTGAGCTTTGAACTCCCTGAAATGGCTGAAGACCTCATCCTTGGTCTTCATGAAATAGATCCAGGTCTTCATGGAGAAGTCATCAATGAAGGTCACATAATAAGATGCGCCCTTAACTGAAGTCACTGACATCGACCCTCCAACATCTGAGTGAATTAGATCCAAGATGCCCTTGGATCTGGTCTCGCTGCTCGGAAAGGTTGCCTTGACATTCTTGCCAAGCGCACAACCTTTGCACACCCCCTGCTGATCCAGAATGAAGTATGGCATCCCAGTAACCATCCTCCTCAGTAATAGTAGAGCTCTGTGATGGAGATGCCCCATCCTCTTGTGCCACAGATTGCACATGCTCTCACTAGTGTGCATCAATGCATGAATAGGCTGGCCTTGAAGTCTGTAGAGGTTCCCATCTTGGACTCCAATCTGCAAAGCTGTGTTTGGGCTGGCTCCCTCTGGGCGAATGAATACATGCCCCCTCCAGAAGTTCACCTCGTAACCTTTGTCCTCCATGATTGAGATGGACAATAGGTTCTTCTTCAGGCCAGGTACATACAGTATCTCCCGTGCATCAAAAGATCCCCCTGACTCCAACTGGAACTGAATAGTCCCTTGTCCCCTCACTGCATACTTGGCCTCATTGCCAAGTTCTACATGGAGACTTGAGTCATCCTCTGAGAAGCTGTTGAATAGCGCCCTCTCCTCTGTCACATGGCAGGAAGCGCCACTGTCCATGTACCAAGTACCTCTGGAAGTGGTACTGGTGGAAAGGCATGACACAAATGAAAAATCATTCTCGAACTTGGATGCAAGCTTGCTCAATTGTGTCTCAGCTGCTGCTGCAACTGTCTGTGACTTTCCCTTGTTCTTCTTCCTCAGTGGACACTAAGAGGTGAAATGGCTATTCTTATGGTAGATATAGCATTTGATCTTGCTCATATCTCTCTTCTTCCTAGACCGCTGACCCTCTCCTTGACTCTCAACCTTCTTGAAAACTTTAGTCTTGCCTTTCTTGGCTTTACTGACCAAGGCCAAGTTTTCATCTTCTGAACCTCCTCCCTGCTTGCTCTCCTGTGTGCGAGTCTCCTTCTGAATGCAATCATCCCAAAGTCTTTCCCATTTGGGAAGATGCTCTCGGGCACAGATGCCCATGATGAATGGCTGCCAAGCCTTGGCGAAACCACTCAAAGCAACGTTTACTAGCTCTGCATCTGAAACTGCCTCTCCCACAGCTGCAAGCTGGTCACAGATCTGGGTGATCCTCATAAGGTAGCTGGTGACATTATCTGAGTTGGTCATCTTGCACTCTTTGAGCTTGGTCCCGAGAATCAGCTTGCGATTCAGGTTGTTACTTTGGAAAAGTGAAACCAGGGCATCATACATCTCCTTGGCACTTGTCTTCTCAACACATGCGAGATCAGATGATCCTTGACAACTTCAAGGATTACCCTCTGGGCCTTGATGTCTTTCTTCTCCATTGCTGCCTGGGCTGCTGGATCTGCCACAAGACGCACCTGCTGTGTGCCTTGAGCCACTGTCTGAGCTGGTGTTGGAGGAGAGACACCATTTGTCACCACCTCCCACAGATCTTGCTCCTTCAGAAGCAATATCAACCCTAGTGGAAAAACTCGGCAACGGCAAAAAATCGGCAAGGGTCCTGAAAACATCGGCATGGCAAAAATCGGCGAAAAAATCGGCAAAAATCGGCAAAACTCGACAAACATTAAAAAATACATAATTTATTCATTTTTTTTCAAATTTTTAAACATTTTTCAATATGTAAAGCAACAACAACATCATATAAACAGATAGGCACATAAATACGGAGAAAGAACTGATATATATCATATAGTGGATGCCAAACAAAAACCGATACATCAAAGTCATTACTGAAAGTCTGAAATCAATACAAAATGACATCAA
>ML813962.1:17842-30799 GCA_009831015.1 Picea engelmannii | reverse complement strand
ATGCATTATTACTTGGGACTAGAAGTATGGCAGAAGCATGGTGAAGTATTCCTTGGACAAGGAAAGTATGCAACCAAGATTCTCCAGAAGTTTGGAATGATGGATTGCAAATCCATGGACACTCCTATGACTACAAACATAAGAAAAGTAAGAGATTCAGATTCTGATCCAGTAGATCCATCACTATATCAACAATTGATTGAGTCATTGATGTATTTGGTAAATACTTGACTAGACATTTGCTTTGCCGTGAATACACTAAGCCAGTTCCAGGTGGAACCTAGACATGAGCATTGGATAGCTGCAAAGCATGTCCTAAGATATATTCGTGGGACAATAAACTATGGATTAAGATATATCGCATCCAGTGATATACAACTTCATGGATTTGCAGATTCAGATTGGGTAGGAAGTGCAGAAGACAGAAAGAGTACTTCAGGGATGTGTTTCAGCTTGGGCTTCGCTATCATATCTTGGGGCAACAGGAAACAGAAGTCTGTTGCACTCAGCACAACAGAAGCAAAATATATCGCAGCATGTGAGGCATGCACAAAAGCAATATGGCTGAGAAAACTAATCTCCGATTTATTTGATCAGGTTCCAGATTCGACCATAATACACTGTGACAATTAGAGTTGTATAAGACTATCAGAACACCCAGTCTTTCATGAAAGGTCGAAACATATTGAGATCAAATACTACTTTATTCGAGATAAAGTCCAGGAAGGAGAAGTAAAGTTCCAGTATATCCCCACAGATGAGAAGACAACAGATATCTTGACAAAGCCTCTGTCCAGAATAAAGTTTGCATATTTCCGAGACAAATTGGGGATCGTGGAAATAACTCCCTTAGTCGAAAGAGAAGAAATGACTCTCCAGGTTGGGAGGGAGCACTGACATATTATTGAATTGAGGACAGTCATTTTCAAGTTTGAAAAATGGTCCAGCTTGGGCAGATTCTTTCTAGTTCGAAAAGTGGTTTGAGATTTCTGACGGACATGCATTTTCCAGTTCGGAAAATGGTCCAGATCGAATAGTCATTTTCGTAATGAAAATGGTTCGATGGATTGCTGATGTACCATAGACATTGTTTTCCCATTGTGGTTAACATGGGGAATGGTCTAGGGCAGTCTCTCTTCTTGAGGGTTACTCAAGAAGACTGGCCCGCCTCACCGGACATCGATTTCCCATTGTGGTTAACATGGGGAATGGTCCGTTTGGAGGTTGGTGCAGGATAATCATTCCTTACGGAGGATTCATTCTCTCCAGGTTGCACTTTGTTTAGTGCCGGAGGAATGGCCCAGGGTGGGGAATGGTCCAGGTTCAACAATCAGGGACAGACATTCCTTAGGGCAGACTCATTCTCTCCAGGTTGCACTTTGTTTAGTGCCAAAGGAATGGCCCAGGGTGGGGAATGGTGCAGGTTCAGCAATCAGGGACAGACATTCCTTAGGGCAGACTCATTCTCTCCAGGTTGCACTTTGTTTAGTGCCGGAGGAATGGCCCAGGGTGGGGAATGGTCCAAGCTCAGAAATCAGGACAATTTTTCTTCCTTGCTTGAGAAGAATAGTCCAGATAGCCCGTCATTGATGTTCTACTCTAAGGGCAGATGATCTTTCAGATCTCACAGATGTGAGTGAAAGAATGGCCCAGATGATTCAGTTTATATCATAACAATATTTTCTGTGCAGGTTGATAACAGATGATTGTTATGGAGACTGCATGTCTCTAGACAGTAGAGATATGCTACTGTGGTGGATATGTTCCACTATTTGTGACTGTGTCATGGTTTAAGTAGTTGTGTACTACCATGGATAAACACAGTTGTGTTCTATCAATTGATATTGTAACTGTTGTCATGGAGATTATCCAGTTGGATAATAATAACGGTGCTCATAATGCTACCAGTTGAATGGTATGTTTGTGCTCAAGACCATACCTCCCTAGCTAGGAGGGAGTGTTGATATTATGGTAGCTTCGGGAGGTATGAACCTCCATTATGACCTTTGACAAGATTAGAATGTTTCGGAAGAAAGAAAAGAAATGAATGTAACCCTAGAAGAGATGTCGGCTGAAGAGAGATAATTAATATGAATTAATTAATACCCAGAATGAGAAGTCGGCCCAGACAAGCCTGCCAGGATTACTATAAATACAGAGTGCTAGTCTCTCATTTGACATACTTCTCAGAATCGCAGAAAGTCACTTGTGCGCACTGCAGTCTGGCAGTCTTGTGCGCAAGTCCTGGAGAAGGTGCTGAGCCAGTTTTGGGTTGGACTCTCTGATCAACTTTGTTTACTTTTTGCTTGGTGCATTATCCTTGCTTGGCTATTGGATTGCTACCAGGATTCTTCTCTCTGTCAAGGTCAAGGTGCTCGGAGGGTGGCTTCGGCATATGGTTGGGTGACAATAGTGATATTGTCGATGGTAGAACGAGCACATCCATTCATATTCTGACATATACCACCCTTGTATTGCCAACAAGAGTGTAGATATGAAGATTTTCGTTGCTGTTATAACGCATATCTGCACACTATTTCCTAAGAAAACCCTTGTAAGTTGTGTTCAATGAAGCATAAAACTCAAGGGTACATGTATCTTGGGGTAGGAAAATTACCAAGAGGCAAAAACCCCAAGATCTACTAACTTACAAAAGATAAATATGAAATGCTAACCTAAGGTATGATTTTTTTTTGTGTTTTTAATATTTATAATAAAAGATAATTAAAAAAAAATATTTGAAGTAAAATGGTTGAAGAAATTAAGAGATTTTTTATCTTTTACCTTTACCTTAAGATGTCTTTTAGTTTGAGAGATTGTGACCCCACAATCTTAAAGTTGGTCCGGATGGATTTCTAGGCAATTGGGTTTGGAGTCGAAGGACTATTGCTCCTAATGCTAGAAATTCAACAAGAGATGGGTTCCTCCTTGGATTTGCTAAGAGAGCTCCTCTACAGGATGGTCTCCAAGACAACCAATCAACTAGGATCAAAGTGATAATAGACCACTTGGTTGAAGCTACTCCTAAAGGAGTTGGTCCAACAACTTGGGTGTATTACACTAGGATTCCACAAAAAAAGTAAGGAGACGAAGGTCCATATTCTTTTTTCCACGTGACTATGTAGCCCCTCAATGGATTGATTTGTTACCTCTTGCAATTCTCCCAAGGAATCCCTGTCAAAGTACAATTATAATAATCCAAGACCAAGCAAGGCAAACATTACAGCAAACAATCCACAATGATAGAAGAGAATTGAGTTATGAAAAATGACATTATGATCTCACAAAGTTTCAACCACCTTAAATGAGAGGAGGGGCTAACCTTATATAGTTTTTATTGTAACGACTAGTTTCTACCTCCCTCATAAAATAATATTTGTCTTGGTTTGCTCATCCACAGTTGGTTGGAGGCTAAACCATTGATAATATTTTTTATTACATCACTCCATGGTCAAAATGGGATAAAATCCATTTTAGAATGCTTGACCAATTGATTTGTCCACATGAGAGGTGTGCCCCACTAAAAGAAGAGGTTGTATGGTCCTTGGAAAGACTCGATTTGGTAGAGTAGGTGCAACGTTCCAATTTAGGGACAAATTCCCTTTGAAAAATGAGCTAGAATAGTCATCATTTGTCCACATTGACTATTCCTCTTTCAATGGTTAGTTTGGCTTGTCAAATCCATTAATTAGGAGTTATAATTTGTCCCAAAGAGGACGATTTGGTTATTTGGTGGAGAAATTAATTGCCTTACTTGGAGAAAGAGCATCTTTGACTTGCCAAAATTTTTTCCAATGCTAGAAGATCCCAACGTTCCATTCCTTGACCACTTGACCTTGGGATAAGTGCCCAATGAATTTTTAAGAGTGGGATGATCTCTCTTTAGGAGGCAATATCTCCTTCAACACTCCAATCAAAATTTTGCCATATGGGTTTTGCTTGTGAATTTTTTCTGATCAATTTGAAATTTTGAACTGATGTTGTATTTTTTCCTCGGAGAGTCACTGCCTCAAAAGACGTGAAATGATGAAAACTTTGTGAGAATGTCATGTTGAGAACAAAAATGATAGTGCATCATGGCCAAGGTATGCCTACAGACTCAATAGAAAAATAACCATGTGGGAAGACATAGGTGTGCATGACATGTACCGGACTAGGCCCCACAAACTGCAATCACCCCTACATAAGACTTGTGGCTCCACACAATCATGTGTTGCAATAGATCCATGCCAAGGTCTCCAATCCTATCCAGGTTGAGAGACATTGAGACAGGTACTAAGGGGACTGATCATGATCGAACTAAGTCTGGAAGTCCATCACAAAAATCATCCACTATGGTTTACATGGATTTAACTTGCATCCTTGGTCTTACAATGGTGTAGCCAAATGAAAACTCTAAGGTACCTCTTGGAGAGGTAACAGATACATTCGCTATACTCTTCCTTTCCTCTCTAATCCAGTCCAAGAGGGTTCGTGGAGCAATGTATTTCTGTATAAGAATAATTTTCCATAGGCTCTCATTTGTGATGACATTCCATAATGATTTTTCTGTTAGAGCCATACCAAATAAATGTATGTTCTTCAGCTCCCAGCACCCCAAAGATTTTGGGTTGCAATCCTCTCCCAATTAACCAAATGACTCCCTTTGTAATCACTGCTCCCTTGCCATGAAAAATTAAAGTAAAACTTTCTGATTTTTTCAACAATACCTTTGGGTATATGAGCTAGAGTGTGGCAGTATACAGGAATAGCTTCTAGCACTGACTTTATCAGAACCAATGTACCACCCTGAGAGAGCTACCTGTTGCAACAAAAAAATATATGTTTTTCAATTTTAGACAACAGCCAATACCAATCTGTTTTTCCATAGCAATTAGGCTTAAGAGTAAAGCCTAGATATTTTACCCCTTCTGACATGTCTAAATGTTGAAAAGGAAAACATCCTCCAATACCCACATCCTGAATACCTTTCAGACCAACTGTATAAACTGTAGACTTATTCTCATTTATTTCCATGCCTATAGCCTTATTGTAAAGTTGTAAAATGTTCTTGAGACATTGACCCTCCCTTTCTGATCCAGAACAGAATAGTAGAACATCATCTACGAACAATAAGTGTGTGAGTGCCTCAGATATTCCTATTATCACCCCTTTGATTTTCCTCATTCTCCTAGCTTCACTAATGGCTCTACTTAATCCTTTTGCTACCAAAAGAAAGAGGTAGGGTGAGAGTGGGCAACCCTGTCTAAGCCCCCTTGATGGCTTAAAGAAGTTTGATGCAAAGGAAACAATAGTCAGACATCCCATAATCCACTTAACCAAAGGAAGTGAGAACCCTATGTGAATCAAGAGTAGGTGAAGGTAGAACCATTAGACTCTATCATATGCTTTGGAGAGACCTAACTTGATCACTGCTGCTGGCATATGTGATGTTTTCATAGTGTGCAGTTCCTCTTGTGCTGATCGTATAGCCTCATGTATCTGGCGTCCTTTCAGGAACCTGAACTGATCAAGTGAGATTACTTTTGAGAGGACAGTATTCAATCTAATTACAATGACCTTGGAAATAATTTTGTAAATGCAGTTACATAGGGAGATAGGCCTAAAGCCCTCAAAAGTCTCAAGACATTCCACTTTTGGGATAAGAGCATTAAAAGTGTAATTAAAGGATATAGGTACTGTCCCAGTTATTCTCACTTCTTCAACAACTCTGAGCAGGTCCTCACCCAAGAGATAAAAAAACTCAATATAGAACTCCACAGTCCAACCATCTGGGCCTGGACTTCTATCTTTCTTAAAAGAGTTAAGAATGTAAAGTAGTTCCTCCCTTGAGAGTTCCCTATACATCCTCTCATTCTCCTCATCTCCAACCAATCTGGGGAAATAGGATGCCACCTTGAGAATTTCTTCTATGTTTGCTCTGTCTGGTTCTTTAAACACCTTCTCCTTTATGTGCATTGTTCTGTTAATTGGCATTTATTTAATTATTTACTTTAACAATGCAGTTCTGATTGCCATCTACTTTAGCACTAATTTATTAATATCTGTTATTATGTAATTCAGCTATTTCCACACTTAGTATAATTAGCTATTTCTGTAATTTTTCTGTTATTTGCCTCATTTGTATTTATTGTGACTCTGGTCAGATATGTGTTAGTGAGCAAACCCACAATGCTGTCACAGTGCCCCTAACAACATCCATCTTTGATTCACTCAACATTGATTTCAGATAAAACTACAATGTAAAAAATGGAAAGAGTCAAAGACCTTGAAAGCTTTTCCCACTTTTGGAAATTGTCCTTTGGGACAACAATGATAAGAATGAATTACAATATTACTGCTCTATGATGAAAAAAAGTAAGTTACAAAGTATTGCGTTGTTCTGTTAGTGTTGTACATGGTCTCCTATTAAATCAAACTAAGATCTCAGTCAATATAACGCTTGTATGTGTTTTAAATGGGTCTTGGTTTAGACACATTGTGATTGCTATATAAATTCCATTTTGTTGAAAACCTTTAATATGATAAAAATTATAAAGCAGGTTAGACAACTCTTGATATACTATCTGAATTTCAATGCAGGTTGGACACCAAATTATTATTACCTATGCACAGTGCATGGGTTTGCCATTGTTCCGAAGGCGTATACGAGGAACATCAAGGTAAGTTATCTAAGACTAAGTTTTTTAAACTTATGGTTGCTGGGAACTAATATTGTGAAAGAAATGATACAAAGTTAAAACTTAAGTTCAGAGGCACAACAAGAACTTTCTTTGTCTCTTCACATTTTTCAAAGTTAGCTAAAGGAGATTGCTTCAGCAACTACATTGTTTCTACCCTTCTCAATTTCGTTTGCTCACACTCAAACATGATATCGCCTAGAGAATATGCGGTTGTAATTATAAATCAAAGTTTTCTTCTATATGGTAGTATGACTAGTTTTCTTTATATGCTAAAATGAATCCCTTGAATGGTTTCTAGTGTGTTTGGAATGTGTTAGCTTTGCAGCCATTGAGACGTTTCCAGGATATTGGAAATCACTCAGTGGTTTTCAGTAAAGTTTATTGGTTTTACTAGAAACCACTCAAGCTGTTTCCTGGTAGCTTTCGACAACGGTTGACTATTTTTTTGGTGATTTTATGTGTTTTGTCTGGTTACCACACAATCTAGCACGTTAGTGCAAAGCCCTTACAAGGCACAAGACTAGTGGAACACCGGAAAATGTCATCAGTACCACTGTCAGCTAGGCAACAGCTTCCATCTCTTTAGTGCAGGAATAAATCCAACACAAGGGAGGCTTTTCTAGTAGCCTCCAAGAATCTCTAGGCAAGATACAATCAAGTCTAGGGCTCCCCAGGTAGCTGCTCAATCTACCACCCAATGAAATAAGATAGACAAGGTATGGATAAGGTGGTAAGACAATGCAATTTTCAGATTTGAAGAGATGAGGATCTAGGTCAATATAGGAGGTTTTCCAAGTCAAATTAAGGCTCAAGAAGATCCACAAACACTACAAAAAAAGAAAAAGCTAAAGGCTGTTGTAAAACATGAAGGAAATATATAAATTTACAACAGAAATACAAGTTATTACAGCAGCAATAAAATCAACCCTTTAACAAGTAATAAACCAATGAAACAAGATGGCTAAACCATGAATTAAATTAGGGTTTTATTTATCAACAAAATAAAAAATTTAAGAGGAATATAACAGCCCTAAAACCCAAGACGTCCAGCCCTAGAAGGCTGTAATAATAAATCAGCAATGTATTTTAGGGTTTGAAAATGTTTGTTAGGTCAACAACATGCATAAAAAGTCAAAACGTCTAGGTTCTTTATGGCAGAAAATAAATATTTGCTGTTATAAAACCCTAATCTAACCTTAAAACAGTAAAAAGAGAGTAAAATTCAGAAATTAATGATTGACTATTGTTGAAATATTGTAACTGTGAAGAATATTCTAATTATAATTGAGTTATTTTTATATAGATCAAATCCCCTTTTGTGGATTGATCATGTCGGGTCTTGTATAAGACCAAATCCTCTTTTGTGGATTGATCAAACCATAGTTATATGGTGTTATTTGAGAAGTCAGCCCCTAGGGCTTAATAAAGTGGTTTTAGCCACTATTGGGAGAAGTCGACCTTGCTTGGTGAAGAGACATAACCCTAGTGCCCCTTAGCTAGTATAAATAAGAGAGGATGGCACCTCATTCTCTCACTCACTCAATCACTCATCTAGTGCGCATCTTTTGGAGGTTGCTGCAGTTACAAGAAGAAGGAGAAGAGAGGCGCATGCTCAGTCTTGGATATTCTTTAGTGTTTTGGTCTTTATCTTGGCATTGTATTGGCCATCTATATTAAGGAAGTTTTTGCTGGGTTTTCTCCCCCATGAGGTTTTCCCAGGATTAAATGCTGTGTACCTTGTGATTGTGTTTCTTCCAGTGATCCTATTCATGCTATTATTGTTGAAAAGCATTAAAACTTAACAACTATTAGGAGAGTGACTAGTGCCTACTATATTTTTGGGCATATGGGGTCAATTAAGGATGCCTTTGGAGAGAAGTGAGTGGATTTAGGGCGATATGTAGAGGTTTTTCATTACTAACCCTAGAAGATGTTAAATTTTGAGCTTGATTTAATACTGTAAGTAATTCTATAAATTCTGACTGTACTTTGAATTTAGCTTAACATAATTCATAAACCACAACAACAATAATCATAAGAATTTACTAGCATGCAAGATAACAACACATGTACCCTGGGGAAACCCTATACAGGGAAAAAAACCCCAGCAAACAAACTCCTTTTATTGCATTAATAAAGTATGATCACTTACAAAATATCCACCATGAATACTCTGCTCTTAAAGAGCTTGCCAATGACTCTTACCTGACTGTAGACTACTGAGAGACCTTGCTATTATAAACTCTGTTATAGGCCAGCCTTGAAGGTGTACCTCGCTACTTTCTTGGACTGATACATTGCCTTTTATTTTACTGTTATAGCTGCTTGTTATTGGACTGATATGGCTGCTTTTATTGACTGTTATAGCAGCCTCCTTATGACTGATATTCGCTGCCTGTAATAGACTGATATAAGCTCTGTTCTTGGACTGTTATATGGGTTTTTGAGCTGGACTGTGAGCTGGACTGATACACACCTGTTACAGGACTGATATATGCTGCTGTTTATAGTCTGATATAGTGCCTTAGTTGACTGTTATATGCCTCTGTTTAAGGTCTGATATGTGTGCCTGTGTTCTGGATTGATATGCACTTTCTCCCTCTCACTCATATGCTGGCCTGTGATAAATGGTAAAGAGGGTCGACCTCTGTACTTAAGGAGGAAGAAGGGAGGGCTCAAAATAGATGCTTGAATGCATGCTTGTTATAACTCAGCTTTACACTTGAGTTCGAATTTAGAACTTGACTTTACACTTCAGTTACAACTCGCCCTTGACATGGCACTGCATGTTATGCTAACTCAACAAGTGACTCGACCTTGACTATGCATGCGAACTTCTCAACATGCACATGACATGCAGGCATGCAATGCATGCAACTTGTGATGCATGCAACCCGACATCATGCATGCAACATGCAACATGCATGCATGCAACAAACTTGACAACTTTGACTTTGACTTAGACATGCAATTTTGACTTTTACAACTCGACTCTTTACATGGCAATTTGAATTTCTTCATGGTGGATGGTGTTACACGTGCCAACGCACTAGATCAATACATTTACATCATTTGCAATACAAGGAAGATTGTTTGTATCTAGCTCATAGGAATTTTACGTTCAACCTAACTTTTGCTAGATGCCTTGACTTTTGTTCATGGCTCACAAGGCTTGACTAGGCTCACAGAGATTGTACGTTCCCCCTGAATTTTGCACTAGTCTGTCTATGCTCACAGAGGTTGTACGTTCCCCCTGACTTTTGCACTAGACTATCTATGCTCACAAAGGTTGTACGTTCCCCCCGACTTTTGCATTAGACTTACATCTTGACTTTTGTCTTAGACTTACAAGGGTTCTACCTTTGCCTTGGCTTGACTCACAAGATCATATAGCATCTCGTTCGTCTTGACTTTTGGTTTGATTCACAGAGGTTGTATGTTCCCCCTGGCTTTTGTCAATACCTCACAAGACTGGTTGATTCTCCAAATCTCCTTGGCTAGCCTCAGGGTGGCCCATATAGCCTCTCATTGGAGAATGACTGTCGATGCTGCCAATTTTAACAAAAGATCCTCCTAATATATCACTAGATCTTCAAAGGCAATTCAAGGGAAGGTTATTCACTAGTAACCTTCGAAGAGCTTTAATAAGAAGTGCTTGTTCAAGAAAAATCCAAGAGAATGCTCAACCAACACTAGAGAAGCAACATTAGACTCAAATGCATTCATAAACAAAACCATAAGATAACAAGAGAGCACTTACTCAATAAATCTTTCATCGATCAAAACCCTAGCAATGAACATTCATGAAGTAGCAAAGCATCCACAAACACATCCACTTCAAAAAGTTGCTCTAACTAGCCATCCATAACATTTTTCATAAGAGAGAATATAGTAGTAGACAAGTAGTGATGTATCTTCACATGTAGCAATGATTTACATGTGAGAAGTGCTTCTCTTATTTATATGAGAGATTTAACACCCTTCTCACACAATAGAAGCCCTAAAAACATAAAATAATTTCTTTATCTCTCATAAACCCTAGTGATAAGGAAACAATACATAAAATATATATGAGACATGAGTAGATAGGTCACTAAGAACCCCAATGGTGCCTCCAAGATGAAGTAAAGTGGTCCAAACATCAAATTGTCCCTCATAAATGTGCCCTCAAACTCACACGTGTAGCATGAAGAAGTGGACGACTCACTCAAAGATGAGGTGTAGGGGCTCCAAAAGTGAAACATTGCCATGAAAGAGTGCAACATTTCATTTCCAAGTGGTGTGTCATCTCCCTAAGAGGTGTGACGTCTCATCAAAAGGTGCCATATCATCATCAAGAAGCCCAACTTCCCCTCAAAGGTGCAACGTCCCATCAAGAGGTGTCACATCATCATCATCTTGCAATGTCTCATCATCAAAAGGAGTCATATCATAGTCCATGTATGCTAGGGTGTCTCGTGAAGGGAGCCATGTCATCAAAAGGCTCAACATCCTCTTAGAAGTATGGAACAATATCTCTCAAGTGGTGGGGATGGCCTCCATAAAAGTGTGCTAGTAGCCCCTCAATATCCTTAAAAGGATCCAAATGTTAATCAAGCATGTGGCTATGTCGAATCCATCATTCGAGGAGGGGCTCATGTAGTCCAATGCACCATGAAGACCAGAGGCAAGGTAAACAATTCAAACACAACATATAAAGTGAGTCATGTCAATGCAAAAGCCATTAGATAGATCTCATTAAGTATCCTCTTCAGACTTCACACTAGCTTACAAAGTTATACAATTTGCCAAGTTTAGGTATGGAGGATCATTATTACCCCCTATTAGGTGTGCTAGTACCCAGGATAAGAAACATGTCTGAAGGAACCCATTAAGGGGTATGTGCAATGGTATGTGGTATGGTTTTGGGTTTACTTCATGGGTGGATGTCATTGACATGCAAGGTCAAATAAGATATTCATCCACATGAGTGCCTTTGTAGAGGGAGTGCTTAGGTAATGATTTACCCTTTTCTCAGCACTGTGTCTTTCCAAACCACTGTTTGCCTTTTTCTTTATTGCTTCAACCTTTTTTGGTTTTTGAATTTCATTTGCTAAGTCCTTTTGTTAGGTATGCATTCATTGCATAGGACTTAGGGTGATGGCCTCTTAGCGAGGGTTAGAGCTCATGCTTCACTTTCTTTCTTGGTTTTTAGACTTTATTTTTCTTTTTTTTTTCTTTGCCTTGCATTTTGAATTAGGGATTTTTTCTTTCTATATCAATTTTTAATAAAGCTACATCAATCTTAGGCATTCAAGTCCCTTCTTCTCATCGGATTATGGAGCATGAACCTTTTTGGGATACATGTAACAACCAACCCAAAAGAAAGGACAACAGAGAAAGGATAGATGGAATATGTTATGTATGGTAAGGGATATGGACACATTACCCCTATTAAGGCCGCCCAGTAGTACAAATTTGCTCAAGAGTGACAACACTTGACTAGGAGATGATGACGACGACCAAGGTGAAACAAGACAAAAAGTATAAAGTCAAAAACATCATGATTCATTATCCAATTCAACCCATGATCACCATTTTCATGCCCAAAACATTGACATTATCACTCAATATGAAGTGTCAAAACAATTTACCTTAGTATGTAATGCACCATGTCATCTGATGTGAGTGAGCTGAGCATGCAATGGAAGGCATCTGTAAGAAACTGTCTGTGGAGAGTCCAGAATGTCATTATCGGAATTGCTGTATGTAATGTGGATCATGGAGAGAAAATATCCTCTAGTTTCCCCTAGAATTGAGGGGGTAACATGTCTAAACGATAAAAACATAAACATTTAAAGGAAAAGAACATCTACCCTAAGGTTAAAAGGACCCACTGGTCTACTCCTTCAAAATAAAAGCCCTCTATCTCGATAAACTTCTCAAAAGAAGAGGACATGTGTTTGAATTCACAAAAATGAGCAACAAACCAACAAAGAAAAGAGTGTTGAATTTTTTATGCTTAGCTCAAGGACATGTAGTTTATTTCAATTTAGCATTAACTTGAACCATAAACACTGCAACAACAATACACTAGTTGCAGTAAACCGAGATCACAAGAAGAATAACCATGCACAAGACACCAAAAATTATTCTGGGAAAACCCTTCTCAATCAAGGGAAAAACCCAAAAATCCTTTGCTATATTGCCAAATGAAGATCCTCCACACCACAAACCCTAGAGCACACAAGAGGGTGCTTCTATGATTGAGAAAGCTAGCGCCTAAGAGAAGTGC
>ML813961.1:195236-211369 GCA_009831015.1 Picea engelmannii | reverse complement strand
ATATAGGAGCCATCGACATCCAAAACCTTAACCCAATGACCTGGATTAGTCCAAAACCCTAATTCCTTAACCGGAAATAGAAAACCATCGGCAAAAAACCATGTGTCGAAAAACCACCTAATATCATGTGGTCCCAGAAATATGTCGGTCCGAAAAAAAAAAAATTTAGGGGTGCTGCCCCCGAACCCCCACGTGGGGGGCTCCGCCCCCCTACACCCCCCGAGGGGGGGCCTAGCGGCCGCCCCTCTAACCCCCCCTGTGCGCTCGACGCAGATGCTCATAAACTACTACTCATGCAAATAATATAACACATACCCAACACATTCGACAATGTCACAGGAATGTCTCCATATCCCTTGATCTGATGAGCGTGGTCATCTCCAAGATATAGGCTAGAACCATTCTGTGTTTCTTTAAAATTAGCATACCAATTTTTATTACACGTCATATGTATTGATGCTCTGGAATCCACAAACTAGGCATCATAATCATCCGTTTCAGCAGATAAAGAAACGTTAGACACAAACAGCCTAAGATCCCGTGAGTCAAAATTCGGGGGTTCATCAATATCATCACTAGCAATAAATAATCTGAGATCTTGATTTAAAGATTTTTCTGCATAATGACCTGAATGGGTTCTAGGTTTATTCCTAGCCTCATAAATTTTCTTCTTATGACAGTCTTTAACAATATGTCCAGGTCGATCACAATAAAAACAACTCTTTGACTCATTCCTATCAGATTGTATACCTTGATTTGGAGATTGTCTTCTCTGCAATGAACTGCCTCTCTGCCATGAACTGCCTCCTTTCCATGAACTGCCTCCTCTACCTCTTACTCCTGATCTTCCTCTCCCATATCTATTATTTGACCACAGTGCCAAATCTTTACTCGGAGGCTTCAGATTCCCACGCCTCTCTTCCTCTTGCAGAAAAATGCTTGTTAGTTCTTTAAACGTAGGAGGTTTCTCCCTTGCTGCGAGACCTATTATGAACACATGATAATATTCTAGCATACCATTTAAGGTAATAGTGACCAGATCAGTGTTGGAAACAATTTCCCCTATATTTACTAGCTTGTCTTTCACCTCTTTAATACGAACCAAAAATGAACTAATAGATTCATTTCCATCCATCTTAATGCCTAGCAATTTAGTTTTCAGGAACAAAATGTGATTTGTGTTGCTAGTTTCATACAATGCTTTAAGCGTTGTCCATGTTCCAGTAGAAGTTGTAGCTTCTCTAATATGTGGAATTATGGTATATTTAACAGACATGCACAACAATACCTTTGCCTTGTTTTCGCGCTTCTCCCAATCTTGGATTTGTGCTGCTGTCGCACCTATAGCTGCATCAGGTTTCAGTTCAGTTCCCTTCGCAATGTTCCAAACACCATAGCCTTCCATGAGCGTCTGCAACTTGAATTTCCAGTTAATGAAATTCGAGCCATCTAACTTGTTAGCTTCGTTGAGGTAGGTCTCTGCTAGAGGATTCACCATCACTGCAATTTAGTCTCTGCAAGTAAATTACCAAGGATATGCAACTTTCTGTCAAGTTTTCTCCTATGCTGAGCAGTCCGTCGCTCTGCCTTCGGATCCATTGATCCAAATCTACTTCTGTTCTCAGCTTAAATCATGCATGCAACCACTTTTAAATCATAACACCACCTCACATGCATATATCAACCCTTAAATCATGCATGCACCTTAATATCCTCATTTTTTAAACTTTAATATCCCACATTAAGTTTAAACCTCATACATGCATCCACTTTTAATAATAAAAACTCCACCTTTATGATTTTTAAAAGTAATCATAAGAAAAATTCACTTTAATAAAAACAAAGTATACCTCACTTTAATATACCTCACAAGAAAATATGCACTTTTAAATCATTCACCTCACACATAAAGTTTAATATCCACTTTAATAATGATCTCCTTTACACATATGCTCCAACCCTATGCAAATCATGGCACCCCTCTTAAACCTTTCATAAAATAAAACAAACTTACTTTAAGGAAAGCGTGGCATCGACGCATCAAACAAGCTCACCCATGCAATTTAACCAAATCTTGCAACCACATCCATGCTCACGCCAAATATTGCAGCCACATCCACACTCAACAATACTATTTTCTCATGCTATTACCAGATCCGGGATCGGCCTCACGTTAGAATTTAAGGGGAGCGCTCCTCCAAATAGCAAAGGGGAGCGCTAGTCCGAGCATGCAACGCTCTGTGAGAGTAGAGGGGGGAGCGCTAGTGACTAGCACTCTTGAATGCATGCAAAGGGAGCTCTTGGGATTCAGAAATTTTAATTTTATAAGTGTGAGAGCGTCGACTCTCTCTAACACTCTATAAGGGGGCGCTGGAAATTTTTCAAAATCAAATTCGAGATCAGATTTCGCCTTACAGAGTTGGATCTCCAAAGCGGTTTTGATACCAAGTTAAAATATACGAACCAAACACACGGTGAGGCTACGCTCACTTCTCTATTATTCAATGAAGACAGATTACATCCTTATATAGGAAAAGACTCTACCGAGTCAGTTACATGCAAACCAAAGACAACTAGACTCTCAACTATGAACTGACTCTTAGAACTGACACTTGTAACTGGCGCTTACTCCATTATTTCCAAGTCTCCCCCTTAATGAAGAATGGATTGACTTCTACACCTAATATCCCCCTAAACAACTCAAAATTAATCTTTGCAAGAGGCTTAGTGAAAAGAAGCATGAAATCTTCTACTATCATCAGCTAACCAGGTAACTTCAAATTCGTTTAATGGTAGCTATGCAGGTAAGTATTCTCTTTTGAAATTTTGTTACATAATTTCCAAATGGAAATTCAGGTAAGATTTTTCCCCAATTGAAATTTTATGATACACGGGATGGTATTATTTGAATGTATTAACATGAATAAGATACCACTAGATGTGGTAAAGGCTAGAGGCCTGTCATAGTTATCAAAGATTTTTATATTTTGAATGCACACACTGACATAGTAGAATATCATGTTAATTAGGTTATGGGGTAGTAACCAAAGAAATAAAGGATAAGAACTTGTTATAGGAATGAATGCCAGTAAATCTAGTCATGTATGAGACCAGGACATGGTTGGATATGGAAAAGTATGAATATGGAAAGGTTACGAACAACACAGGTACCAAAAGATTCCTACCTTTAAATATAACTTGGACTGCAACCTTTTTGTTAACACTAATGAACACCACATAATCATATTCTTGGTGTAGTGTTCGGGTTGAAAAGGAAGGCATCCAATTAATTGGGAAGACAATAGGAAGTGTGTGGGGAATGTGTCAGGACATTGGCCAGAATTCCAACTTATGGATGTTGAGATACATGACTGAGATAAAGAGCATTATGTAATTCAATGCAAGATGCATTGAATAAGTATGCATTGAGAATTGCACTCATGCATAGTAAGTGATAGAATTGTATACCTAAATGCAATTGTTGAATGTGTTTTGTAAGTACATGCATATATATTATTGCATGTAAATAATGGTTACTAACAACTGAAACATTTTTAACTCATGAAGTTGAGGACATTTTAGGAGTTGTTGGACATTGCAATAGGAAAGTTGCAAGTCAAGTAGTCGCATGAATATTGACTACATAAAAAAAAATTGTTCAATAAAAAAGAAGAGAAGTAATGAATTTACAAATATTAATTATGAACATGCATATGCATAGAATGATGAGTCATTCTATTTTATTAAATTGTTTGGTAATTATGATTGAATTTCTAGGTGCAGGAAATTCTAAGATCACTGCATATGGTTTTGTACATATTACAATTGAATTATGATGTACAGGAAATACTGACAATTGTTGGCTATATGCAAGAGGAAAAATTGGAGGAAAAATAGTATGCAGTTTGGTTCTTGTGAAAAACCACAAGGAAGGTTGCACTCCTAATATGGCAATAGACAAGAAGAATTATGAAATAGATTCTCATGTTTTGGGGAAAAGTTGAATTCCCTTTTGAACTAAGTTTGAGTTCCTAAATGAATTCTTTTATGTTCTCTCATGATAATTGCATGTGGGTGATGCAGATGAGATGATATTGATTAAAGTTGGAATTTTGACTACAAAGAGTAGCTCGGGGAAGATGTTGATTGGAGACAACAGATCTTACCTTGTGGATCCCCGATGGATCTGGGTGTGTGTGCACTTCTCCTTGTGTTTCCTTGGAGGAGGTTGGAGCCCTGGAGGGAGAAGTGTGGGGATAGGTTCCCTGGTATGAGGCATGGAGGGTACCTGGAGACCTCTGAGGGAAGTTGGAACTCCTAGAGCCATGGTTCTCTGAGACTTCTTGTTCGGCCTGTGTTGGATCCCTGGAAGGAAGGTGCATACTACCTTGGGTTGTACAGACATGTGGGGAATGAGAGATCGTTGGTTGGAGTGCTTCTGAGGTTTGGTACCTTGGCCTAGACCATGTTGATATGGATTGTGTACCATGGCTATCTTGGGAAGCCATTGCCCTGATGGAGTCATATCCCTGCTCGAGGGTGGAAGGTCTTCTCAATCAAAAGATAAGTATCAATTCTCTATTCATTGTATGTTGTGTATCTTGTATACAGATTATAATGTTATTAGAATTGTCTGTATATATATCACATGTATGTTCTAATGTTTCTTCTGAATGAATAGGTGTATGAGCATAGTGTTTATGTCTGTGGAGTCATAACCCCTGTTGAGAGTTTATCAACAGTGAGATCTAACACTGGGTGGAATGTCGTGGATCTACAACCATTCGATGCTTTCAATGATGTTTAATTTAAGCATGTAATAAGGAACAATGATATGAATGCTTTCCTGAAACATCCCTATGGAATAGAGTAATTGAATATCAACATGAGCATGAACACCAGAATTGGTGCTTGAAATTAGAGCACCACGTGGATAATAGGATTCCAATAGCTAAATCTTGGAGCTCTTTGAATATATATATATTTTTAATTGTATATGTATAAACAAGTTGCACTGAGGACAATGAAAAAATAAGGGGAGGGAATTTTAACACCCCAAGGTTGATCCCCTGCTGAATTGTAATTATGTTTATAGGCTGGTGAGCCAAGTGTTTATAAGCTGGAAGAATTATGTGTTTATTAGGCTGGAGAGCCCAGATGTTAAGGCCAATGAGCTTGATTTTGTATATGTAAATACTCACATCATTAATAAAATTACATCATTTCTTGTAGACCGACCACGAAGAAAGAGTTATGGGGGACTAAGCTCCACTAGGTAGGGAAAGGGAAGGGGCTTAGTGTCTAGGAATAGGGGCTAAGCTAGATGGATTACCTCTAAAGGAATAATATTATATTATTATTTCCTAGAGGTTAAGGTTTGACATAACCTATGTTGTCCTAAGTTCTTGGGGAAAGGGAACGAGTGTTAAGTGGAGCTCATGTAGCTTCAGGAAGACATGTGTCAACCTAGGCGCATGCAGTTTTTAAGTGATAAATTCATCTTGTTGGGGGTTCCCTCACCATTCTCATGATGGTTTCCATTCTCGCAAGTCTACCATACTCCTCACTGATTCACGCACTGAGCCATCCTCTCCATTTTCGACCTCTACATCATTCACACACCTATGGAACCTGCAGGCACTTTGATTTATCCCGTGTTTTTCCTATGAAGCAAAATGCACTACACTTTGCCTGAAACCGTATTGTGCCTGAATGGTTGGTTGTTACTTCCAACGCAGTTCCTTGTCTAAGCATGGCTTGCTACCATATTTTTTTTCCTTACCCGTTTTCGGTTGCTGCCTTCACTTGAGCATGTTGTTGGTTGACTAGGAGCAGGAGTGAAGAGGTGGGTTTTTAGGCTCGTGGATTGAAGAAGCAGGTTGTCAGGCATGTGAGAAACTCTCTTCAGGTGAGAGAGCTTGTTGGGGAAGGGATTTTCCTGGAGGGATCTCAACTGCAGCTATAGTTCTCTGAGAATTCTTGTCTAGCCTGTTGTTAAAGCCCTGGAAGGGAAATGGGGCAGTTGAAGGACTGTTGATTAGAGAAGGGGCACACTTCCTGGGGTGGGACAGGCATGTGGGGAATGAGAGTTTGTAGGATGTTAGTGTGGGTTGGCTCCTGGGAGAATATCCTTCCCGTGGAACTGTGCAACTTCCCTGTTGACCTTTCCTAGCCTAGGAATCCCTTGCCCGATGGAGTTTAGTCCCATCTCGAGGGTGACCCACTGCTGAGTGTGATGAGCAACGCGGTCTATGGTTGGGAGGTTCATGGAAGTTCTACACACAGTTGGTGGTATTCTATCAAAAGATAAGTGCCACTTCTGTGTTCATTTACATGCTGTGTAATTGTACATGTGATATGATTGATGAGTAATGCCTGGATATTTTGTATATGTTGTATGTGTAGGATTATTGTTATTTACGCATTAATCTGTGTATTAATAGAATGGTCGTATGTATATGTTTATATATAGCTATATGATAATTGTCATTTCTATGTTTATATGAATGTGTATGATGTTTTCACAAGTTTCTATGTGCGAGATAGCCCAGTAGATTAAGGCTGGGGTTGTCACAGAGTGGTATCAGATCATGAAAGTTTCTTTTGGTGGCATGGCCTGGCCTGTTGGTTTAAGGTTGAGGATGTAGCAAAAGATAAATTTGATTGGGTAGTGTTTCCTAGCAAAGGTTGATGGTCGGGATGTTACATTGTATGTACGTAGGCTGAACAAAGGCAGGGCACGTACACCTATGAAATTATTCAAAAAGAAAAAGGGTTTGGAAAACTGACTGGGTAGGGAAGACTGGTAGGCACCTAGAAGGTGACCAAAGACCCTAAACAAACTCATTAAACCTGATAAACTCAAAAATAAATTGAAACAAACCAATTTAAGCCAAAAACTCCCACTAAGACCCTAGAGAGACTCCCAAGTGGAGTCTCCAATTTTGCTAGCAGGGGAAATCCCACTATTACTATATCGGGTCTAAGTACATGCAGAGCACTAAATTCCCTTAAAAGACAATTATATTCCTAAACTACCCCAAAACTATCTAAATTGTATGAAAAGAGAGAGAAGAAAGAAGGTGTACCTTTGGTCCTAATGTCTGATGTCGACCTCTTTCGCTCTTGCAACTTCCAAGTTTATTGGTCTCCTCCCAAAGCTGACGTGCAAAATCTTAGAAAAGCAATGCTACAATATATATGATCTCTACTTATAAATATTGATGTTAGATATAAACTTAAATGCACAAATCAAAGGGAAGCATAAAGACACAATGTTTGGGATAGGAAATAACTCTTTTATTCATGTATGAAGATTACAAATATTACAACCTTCATCGACTGACGCTTCGTGAACCAGGTCTGGGCTCCTCTTATCGCTACTCCAAGTACATCATTCCCATACTTTCCTCTCACAACCAACTAATATCTTTGGGAAAGGGAAAGGGTTGTATAAGGAGAAAGGGTTGGAGGGAAATGCTAAGGCCAAATCTCAGAAAGGGCTGCAAAACGTGGGCTGAGAGAAGGAAGGGATTTTGGTAGAGTTTCTTTGTTCTCTTGCTTGATATTGGAATGAGACCCCAATACCTCCTTTTATATGAAAAAAAAGATGGTTATTCAGTTTGGGGATGGGCTACAATGGGTAAAATGGTTGGGAAACCTCCAATAGCTTGTAAAATCCACCAAACTCCTTGCAACTTTTTATTTTTTGCAACTTTTGGAGGTAAATGCGGGCTGTTTAGTATGCATCTCACGTATGTACGTGAGTTGTCTAGTATGCAGAACATGTGTGTACATGAGATATAGTTCAGTAGGGCATGTACATGCTCCAAAAAATAGTTTTTTAAGAGGAAGCCTCAACAACAATTTGGCAAAATATGTAAGTGGAAAGGCCAATGCCATGTATGGATAGGTAGGGAATTTTTGGAATATAAAAATTATAGGTTTCTTTAGTCTTCTATCTTTCATTTATGTCTAAAAAACACTGATTTGAAGTTATTCAATCCTTTCTTGTTGGTGTATACCTTGTGGATATTTTGTGTTGATATTTAAATATAATTCCTTCAATATGTGTTTCCCTTGAGCTTAACTTCTACAAATTGTTTACCAAAGTATGGAATCTATTGATAGATATTAAGCTTTCTCTTTATAAGTATAAGAGAAAATCCTAGTGCTAACATTTTTGGCGTCGTTGTCGGGGATCGAAGACAAAGATATTTTCCCTGGGTTGTATGACAAAGACTATGACCAGAACTTGATGGTGAACAAGCGTTGATGACAAAACAGACTGCAATTTTTCACCTTGGTGTTGGATCTTGACAAAGTTTTGAGGAACACTTGGTCATATTTGACCATTTTTGGGACTTTGACAGCCTTCCAAAGATGGAGCACAAGGTGAAGCGGAGATCGTGGAAGCTAGACCCCCTTTTTGGGTCCTTTGTGGGTTTTAGGGTTTATGTAACGGGTATGGAATGTTAGCCCATGGGTTTACCCATGTTTAGGCCCCTTTTTGTAATCCATAAGTAGAAGTCTAGGCTATGTAAGAAGGGACCTTTTTGGAGGACACTTGAGAAGTGGCTTAGTGCTAAGAGCTGATCTGTGTGATATAATTGCATAGTTGAGTGCAAGTATTGTAAGTGCTGAGTGCACAGATTGTAAGAAGGTTTTATGCTTAGAGCTACTCGGGGAAGGAGGATCTAGCGAGCTATGCAGATCTCCTGTCCTACGTGGAGTAGGTTTTGAGGCTCTGTTCTTGTAACCGATTGGCCAGTAATAATAGATAAGAAGAGTTGGTGGACGTAGCCCCAGAGTGGGAGTGAACCACGTAAATCTATGTGTAACGCTCTGTGCTTTGATTCATTGTGTTTATCTTTGCTTATGTTATGTGCTTCTGATATATTCACTTATGATTTGTGATTCTTAGATATATATGACTGTTATATCTGACATGTATGTGAGTTCTTAGTGTTGATCTGTAGGATCTGAGGTGTTTACTGTTGCTAAGTGCTGAAATACTGTAGACCTAAGTGAGTATTGCGATGCTCTGTGATGTCTGCGAAGTAGAGTAAGGGTTGGATATTAATGGTTGGTTGATGGTAAGTGCATTGTAAGTAGTATAATCACATATCTGTGTCCCAGCTAAGGTTGTAGACATCTGAGTCCTGCAACCACCCCTGCCTCTACCTCGGGTGAGACTTCATCTGCTTCGCAGGTGTTGCCGAAAGGACCAGTAGTTAGGGTTTTGTTGGTGCGCTCTTGAGCATTGAACCCTGGGTCTGCCCCTGTGCCAACAAATGGTTCCATTGCCAGGACCTGAAACTGTGATTGCTGGGAACTAGAGAAGAAGAAGCTTTGTGCAAAATAATCTCTATGCGTAGATCTGTGCCCTGGTGCGCAGCATTATACTTAACCTTGGAAGCTCTGTGCGAGAAAAGAGATCAGATCTGCGAGAAAAGAGATCAGATATGTGAGAAAAGAGTTCATATCTATAAGAAAGAGGTAAGATCTATAAGTTATGTGCTCTGATAAAGGTAAGAATAGTTTAAAGTTTCATATCTGTAAGCTTTGTGCTATGATAAAAGTAAGAATAGTGAAAGGTTTTAGATCTGGAAGCTTTGTGCTAAATAAGTGAAATTTTTTGTTTCTAGAGTATGGATCTAGGTATGTTTGATAGATTCTATCCTAGCTTGAAAACTAGGGCATTAATCGATGAAAGAAAGTTTGACATGAATAGATCTGATAAGAATAATGATAGATATGTTATACCTATGCATAGAAAGAATGTTTTGACTAACAAATGGATGCAGGACCCTAGAAAGAATTTTTTGCAGGCTAACTACCATGATCCTAGTGCGCAGTACAGAAGAGGTTGGGGATCATTTAAAAGAAAGAGAGGATTGACCCTATGTTACAGTTGCAGAAGACCGGGACATATAGCTAAGGAGTGTCCTGGTGGAAGATCTAGTTGTCTCTGTTGCAAAGCTTTGGACCATGAAGTATTGGATTTCCCTAGAATGATTGCTAAGCTTGAAAAAATGAATCTGCATGAAGAAAACCCTAAGGCAGCCCCAGAGATAGAAGAGCCTTAGAAAGAATCAGAGAAAGTATTAATCCAGATGAAAGAAACCCTGACTGAACACTGACATGTCAGATTAGCAGAGATCTTTAGAGAAAAAGAATGCACTGAAGTAAGGATAGGAGACTTCGACATTGATTGTGTTCTAGATGAGGAAACACAGATGAATATCATGAGAGAGAGAACATGGGAAGCTATAGGAAAACCTTCCATGATCCCTTCATTAGGAGGAATAGGTTTCTTTAGAGGAAAATTGGTAAACCTATGTGGAAGGCTCACTCAGATATCTACGCATGTTCATGGAACATCGACTGAAAAAGATTTTGAGATTATTAAATTTATTGAGGACAATGCCCCGTTTACTATGTTACTTGGAAGACCTTGGATTGACAGAGATCAAGTTTGACAGGAAGAAGAAGCAAAAGTTTTGGAGAAGAAGAAACAAGAATTAAAATATTTTATGACCAAGAAGATTGCACAGTTGATTGAGGAACAAAAGAATCCCCTTGACACTAGAGACCCCAATGTCAAAGCTGAAAGCATGTCAGAAAGCTCATGGATGACCGAAGCACCTGTCACAGAGAAAGAATAATTATTACCTTAGAGAGAATTTCAACAATGCGCGGTGACTATGCTAAAAGAAGATAGAAATCTGAATGGAAAAAGACAGACCGAGTTGAAGATCACGGGGAAGAAGGATAGAAAATTAAGTAAGAAAAAGGTGAAGATTGCAAAGTTACAAGAGATCCTAGGTGGAACACTACAGAAGGAAAAATCACAGGAATTGAACTTCACCAAGATATCAGAACAACGACATATGGCACTTTGTCGTAGCGAAGCAATCTAGCCGTTGGACTGATATACCCATTCGAATTCTGCCCCGAACGGATAGAAAAGCATTAAAGGATCATCACTAGACCATTGGACCTCACCATAATGGACAGATCTATGATAATGGAAGCTTCATACCTGTTGCAAGTAGACCATTTCTGGATTTCATATTTAGCTCCTCGGGCCAGGCCCAAAGAACACTTTTTCCAACTGAGAATTCGAAGCTCCAGAAGCAGTGATTGTATACAGTGATCATTGCAAGCAGATTGTTCATCCTAGTGTAGTATCTGAGATCATCGTGCCCCGATTATATTTTCTAAGTGCGTATGTCCGACGAGCTCACCGCAGTTGAGGAATCTTTCACAGAGGTCCTTCTCAATTTAATGACTGAGAGAGCAATGTCGAAAACAGGAATGTCCACCAGAGTCCAAGCATCATTAATGAGAGGAGTGAAAGCCTCCTCATCGATTACTCAAGTAGGAACATCCCGAGCCAGTGCGAAAAGGAGAACTAAGCATAAAGACAACATAGCCAAAACGAAGTTAGTGCCATCAATCCTACCAGCTTACATACCCCCTCTGAGCGGTGCGATTAACAGGGACAGTGTCCCTAGAGACTTTGAATACACCCTAGCCATTGCATATCTACCGAAAGGAGTATGCACCTACCACGCAGATCAAGACAAGGTTACAACGTTGAAGTTTTGTGACTTCAACCTAGGGGACTGTAAGGTTTAAAGAATGCTCGCCCCATATAAGTACTTGACAAGAACTAAGAGAAAGAATTTGAAGATCGTCCCTCAGCAATGGATGATGAACCTTGCGTAGTCTACTTTGCTCAACGTTATGAAGATACCACACTTTGGCAGACACCAGGAGGTGAATGCTTGTGTAAAATTGTTGCTAGAAAGTTACCACAGAGGATACTTGTGGTTAAATCGTCGCATAACTGTTGATCCAATGCTGATCAATAGGATCAATGGGCTTAGCATGCAGGGCCCTGATCCCCAGGATTACTACCCTGGAAAGACCGCAGACTGTGCTCTTTCACAGAAGATTAAAGAAGCTTATGGCAATGTCCAGAAGGGCGCGTGAGGCTACAAGGTAGCCTCTATCGAAAGTGGCACAATGCACCTCGCATTTCAATTGATCGTAGGGAAGATGGTATGTAAGAATCAACCTATGCAAGTATCAAGCTTCGTAGTTGACCTTGCAGGAAAATGCGCAGAGGGACTACAGATGAACTGGGTGAAGTACCTGGTAAACCAGCTAGAAATTGACTGTAGAGAAGCCTAGGATCATGGGCATGAATTCCATTTTAGCTGGCTTCTAATACTGATTGTTTTTGTTGCATGGGAGCTACCGGAAGGCGCAAACTTTCTGGACCTCGACCCCTTTGAGCCAGTAGCTATGAATTTCAGTGCATTGTGGTACTCGACCAACATGAACAAGCAATGGAAATCAAATGTCGTTTTCCACATGTACTATAACCAATTGAAAAGAGCCATAGGGGGTGAACCTTGCATAACCCTGAACACTTTACAAAGGTTCTGACCTCTGATAAAGTTCAGCGTGGACCGCCACTTTATATACCTAACCCCACACGCTGATGAGCACCGGGAAAAACTTCAGTCCTATTATAAGATGACAAAAGAAGACCTAGTAGAGATCACCAAGGAATGGTCGGTGAACCTCCTTGTTGAAGCATATCCAACAGACATTTCAGACATCAAGAACCCAGAAGCTGCATAGGACACACCTGGGCCCAGTAAGACAAAGAAGACGAAGAAGCCTGAAGAGGTTCAAGATGTAGATAGCAGATCTGTAAGGAAGACTTCCGTCACACCAGACCAAAGAGGTAATGGCAAAGACCTAGAGGAAGTTGAACAGAGACTGGAATACGAAGTTGAAGATATAAAGAAGAGAAAAGGGTCACCTCCGAAGTCTCCCTCCCGGAAGAAATCGAAAGCAACCGTAACTAAGATGTAGACCACGCTCACTCCAGATGACTTTAGTTTCCTCCTCACAACTATGAATGAAGCCATAGAAAAGATAACAGAAAAGCAGGAAGCAAAGCAGCATGCAGATACAGTACAGGTGCAACTCAAGCTCTTGTCACCCATCCAGAGGATGAAGAGATCCCAGGAACAACGCACTTCCCAACAACTCATTCTTACCATGCATAAAAGAGTGATGGAAGTCACCTAGAAACTCCAACCGAGCCAGGAGGCGACCTATCTACTGTTTGAAGAAATTAAAGGCCAAGGAACAGTACTAGAACAAGTAATTGTTACAGTTGAGAAACAACTGGAAGGACCTATCAACGAAGTGGTTATTCAGGAATTCGTTGAGCAAGAAGCAGTAGCACAGAGACACATTGAAGAAACTCAAGCCAAGCTTGAGAAATTTTTGATGCAAAGCTACCCAGACCTGAGTGACTTGGGATGAGTCAGAGGTGAGTGTTGGGGGTCTGTTGGCCTTTGACCAAGTTTTGAGGAACACTTGGTCATATTTGACCATTTTTGGGACTTCAACGGCCTGTCAAACATGGAGCGCAAGGCGAAGCGGAGATCATGGAAGCTAGACCCCCTTTTTGGGTCCTTTGTAGGTTTTAGGGTTTATGTAACGGGTATGGGATGTCGGCCCATGGGTTTACCCATGTTTAGGCCCCTTTTTGTAATATATAAGTAGAAGTCTAGGTTATGTAAGAAGGGACATTTTTTAGGACACTTGAGAAGTGGCTTAGTGCTAAGAGATGATATGTGTGATATACTTGCAGAGTTGAGTCCAAGTATTGTAAGTGATGAGTGCATAGATTGTAAGAAGTTTTTATGCTTAGAGCTACTCGAGGAAGGAGGATCTAGCGAGCTGCGTAGATCTCCTGTCCTGCACGGAGTAGGTTTTGAGGCTCTGTGCTTGTAACTGATTGGCCAACAATAATAGAGAAGAAGAGTTGGTGGATGTAGCCCTACGGTGGGGGTGAACCACGTAAATCTGTGTGTAACGCTCTGTTCTTTGATTCATTGTGTTTATCTTTGTTATGCTATGTGCTTCTGATATATTCACTTATGCTTTGTGCTTCTTAGATATATACGGCTGTTAGATCTGACATGTATGCGATTACTTAGTGTTGATCTGTAGGATCTGAGGTGTTTATTGTTACTAAGTGTTGAAATACTGTAGACCTAAGTGAATATTGTGATGCTCTATGTTGTCTACGAAGTAGAGTAAGGGTTGGATATTAATGGTTGATTGATGCTAAGTGCATTGTAAGTAGTATAATCATAGATCTGTGTCCCAGCTAAGGTTGCAGACATATGAGTGATGCAACCACCCCCACCTCTACCTCGGGTGAGACTTCATCTGCTTCGCAGGTGTTACCGAAAGGGCCAGTAGTTAGGGTTTTGTTGGTGTGCTCTTGAGCGTTGAACCCTGGGTCTTCCCCTGTGCCAACACATGGTGACTCCACACATTTGAAGAACTTGTTGGTGATTCAAATAAGTCACAAGACTCCACTAAAGAACAATATCAGATAGAAAAAGATGAAAGGAAGACACAGGTAGTCTAGGCATCAAGTCATAAGTTTCTTTCAGGAACTTATTTTGTTTTTCCTTAGTTTTTTCCTGTACTTTCCTTCACATGTGAGAAGAGTTATCCTTTGCTTTGTCTATTCGAATGACCATAAGCCTACTATTGTATATCCCTCTTTGGAGAAGGAAAATCTACATTCTTCCTACCTTGTATATGTTGACCCCATCCCTTCAGATGAAACCCATGAGGAAGATGATGTACATATATCCATATCCCCTGAACCTGATTATTCTTGTCATCATGTAGATTATAGAACTGATTTATTACCTTCTACCATTTATGCTGAAACTTGCAATCAACCTGTTGAATCTCACTTTCATCCCATTGAAGTCCAGTCAAGAATTAGAGATAAAATTTTTAAACCCTTAAAGATGCCATCTACTCTTCATCCTTACCCTCCCAAGTTTCTAGAATATATGCCTTTTTTATTGGGGAAGGTCATATCACAATTGAGAAGCATTTGAGAGCTTTTCAAAATTTCATTGACAATTTGGAAATCATGCATGAGGATGTTGTCGTAAGGTTATTTTCCAAATCTTCGGTTGGGGATGTTTCTTTGTGATTTAAAAATATAGAGGCTAGTTCTATTAATTCTTGGGATGAGTTATATGGTGCATTTTTAAGATATTGGGGGGAGAAAAAATCCTTTGACCAGTACTTAACTAAGTTTCATGCTTTGAGGAGAGAGAAGGATGGAGTTCTCACTATATTCAATAGGAGGTTTTATAGTTTTATTTGCAGTACTCCTTTGGAGATCCAACCTTCTGAAACTGCTACCATGATGTACTATTTAGAAGCTCAATACCATGATCTTGTGCTTTTTCTGAGAGAAAGGAAATCTTCATCATTAACACAGTTGTTTGAGGATGCTGAAGAAATTGAGGATAACTTTCATGCTTGTTATAAACTTCGAGATCAGTTTTGTGATGAACGATTGCATTCAAAAGAACATGAGGATGATTATGAATAGAAAATACATTTGGGATAGTCTTCTACATCATTTTCATATTTTTCTGTTGATAGAGAAATAGACTATGATTGTAGTCATTATTTAAATCAACTTAAAATTTTTGTAGAGGATGATTGCATAGATGATTATATACTTTCGATTGATCATAGTAGGAATTTTTTAACTCCTACCATGCAATTACCTTGTGATGATTATGTTTAGGAATAAGTTGTTGCTCCAAAGCATCATACAATTTATATTGAAAATCAACAGTCATTGTTTGGTTATGATGATATTCAAGATTATATGTTTTCAATATTTGGTCAGGGATTTTTATTACATGATCAAAGGAATTTTGTTGCTCCTGATTGTCATGAAATGAATTATGCCCAAGATTTGTTATTAAAGGAACAAGGAGGTCACCTTTTTCTCAGCAAAAGAGAATTCATGCAGTGGCAACCATCTCTTCCGGATCAACATGTTTTTGATCTTGGTTTTGAAGACCCAGTAGCAGTTGTGTTGGAGTCCTATTTTTCAATAATTTTGAAGTTTTCAGACTTTATCATACCACCATCATTTTAAAGTAAGTATGATTTTCAAAAGTATTTTCTATGGTTGTTGATATGTCTCTGCTATTATTTATTTACTAGTTGCAGAGATGAGATTCTATCAGTCATGAAGCTACTTT
>ML813961.1:166257-195136 GCA_009831015.1 Picea engelmannii | reverse complement strand
AGGGCATGTACATGCTCCAAAAAATAGTTTTTTAAGAGGAAGCCTCAACAACAATTTGGCAAAATATGTAAGTGGAAAGGCCAATGCCATGTATGGATAGGTAGGGAATTTTTGGAATATAAAAATTATAGGTTTCTTTAGTCTTCTATCTTTCATTTATGTCTAAAAAACACTGATTTGAAGTTATTCAATCCTTTCTTGTTGGTGTATACCTTGTGGATATTTTGTGTTGATATTTAAATATAATTCCTTCAATATGTGTTTCCCTTGAGCTTAACTTCTACAAATTGTTTACCAAAGTATGGAATCTATTGATAGATATTAAGCTTTCTCTTTATAAGTATAAGAGAAAATCCTAGTGCTAACATTTTTGGCGTCGTTGTCGGGGATCGAAGACAAAGATATTTTCCCTGGGTTGTATGACAAAGACTATGACCAGAACTTGATGGTGAACAAGCGTTGATGACAAAACAGACTGCAATTTTTCACCTTGGTGTTGGATCTTGACAAAGTTTTGAGGAACACTTGGTCATATTTGACCATTTTTGGGACTTTGACAGCCTTCCAAAGATGGAGCACAAGGTGAAGCGGAGATCGTGGAAGCTAGACCCCCTTTTTGGGTCCTTTGTGGGTTTTAGGGTTTATGTAACGGGTATGGAATGTTAGCCCATGGGTTTACCCATGTTTAGGCCCCTTTTTGTAATCCATAAGTAGAAGTCTAGGCTATGTAAGAAGGGACCTTTTTGGAGGACACTTGAGAAGTGGCTTAGTGCTAAGAGCTGATCTGTGTGATATAATTGCATAGTTGAGTGCAAGTATTGTAAGTGCTGAGTGCACAGATTGTAAGAAGGTTTTATGCTTAGAGCTACTCGGGGAAGGAGGATCTAGCGAGCTATGCAGATCTCCTGTCCTACGTGGAGTAGGTTTTGAGGCTCTGTTCTTGTAACCGATTGGCCAGTAATAATAGATAAGAAGAGTTGGTGGACGTAGCCCCAGAGTGGGAGTGAACCACGTAAATCTATGTGTAACGCTCTGTGCTTTGATTCATTGTGTTTATCTTTGCTTATGTTATGTGCTTCTGATATATTCACTTATGATTTGTGATTCTTAGATATATATGACTGTTATATCTGACATGTATGTGAGTTCTTAGTGTTGATCTGTAGGATCTGAGGTGTTTACTGTTG
Source organism: Picea engelmannii (assembly GCA_009831015.1). Taxonomy (NCBI): domain Eukaryota; kingdom Viridiplantae; phylum Streptophyta; class Pinopsida; order Pinales; family Pinaceae; genus Picea; species Picea engelmannii. The sequence continues at coordinate 193,949 of ML813961.1, read as the reverse complement.
CTAAGTGCTGAAATACTGTAGACCTAAGTGAGTATTGCGATGCTCTGTGATGTCTGCGAAGTAGAGTAAGGGTTGGATATTAATGGTTGGTTGATGGTAAGTGCATTGTAAGTAGTATAATCACATATCTGTGTCCCAGCTAAGGTTGTAGACATCTGAGTCCTGCAACCACCCCTGCCTCTACCTCGGGTGAGACTTCATCTGCTTCGCAGGTGTTGCCGAAAGGACCAGTAGTTAGGGTTTTGTTGGTGCGCTCTTGAGCATTGAACCCTGGGTCTGCCCCTGTGCCAACAAATGGTTCCATTGCCAGGACCTGAAACTGTGATTGCTGGGAACTAGAGAAGAAGAAGCTTTGTGCAAAATAATCTCTATGCGTAGATCTGTGCCCTGGTGCGCAGCATTATACTTAACCTTGGAAGCTCTGTGCGAGAAAAGAGATCAGATCTGCGAGAAAAGAGATCAGATATGTGAGAAAAGAGTTCATATCTATAAGAAAGAGGTAAGATCTATAAGTTATGTGCTCTGATAAAGGTAAGAATAGTTTAAAGTTTCATATCTGTAAGCTTTGTGCTATGATAAAAGTAAGAATAGTGAAAGGTTTTAGATCTGGAAGCTTTGTGCTAAATAAGTGAAATTTTTTGTTTCTAGAGTATGGATCTAGGTATGTTTGATAGATTCTATCCTAGCTTGAAAACTAGGGCATTAATCGATGAAAGAAAGTTTGACATGAATAGATCTGATAAGAATAATGATAGATATGTTATACCTATGCATAGAAAGAATGTTTTGACTAACAAATGGATGCAGGACCCTAGAAAGAATTTTTTGCAGGCTAACTACCATGATCCTAGTGCGCAGTACAGAAGAGGTTGGGGATCATTTAAAAGAAAGAGAGGATTGACCCTATGTTACAGTTGCAGAAGACCGGGACATATAGCTAAGGAGTGTCCTGGTGGAAGATCTAGTTGTCTCTGTTGCAAAGCTTTGGACCATGAAGTATTGGATTTCCCTAGAATGATTGCTAAGCTTGAAAAAATGAATCTGCATGAAGAAAACCCTAAGGCAGCCCCAGAGATAGAAGAGCCTTAGAAAGAATCAGAGAAAGTATTAATCCAGATGAAAGAAACCCTGACTGAACACTGACATGTCAGATTAGCAGAGATCTTTAGAGAAAAAGAATGCACTGAAGTAAGGATAGGAGACTTCGACATTGATTGTGTTCTAGATGAGGAAACACAGATGAATATCATGAGAGAGAGAACATGGGAAGCTATAGGAAAACCTTCCATGATCCCTTCATTAGGAGGAATAGGTTTCTTTAGAGGAAAATTGGTAAACCTATGTGGAAGGCTCACTCAGATATCTACGCATGTTCATGGAACATCGACTGAAAAAGATTTTGAGATTATTAAATTTATTGAGGACAATGCCCCGTTTACTATGTTACTTGGAAGACCTTGGATTGACAGAGATCAAGTTTGACAGGAAGAAGAAGCAAAAGTTTTGGAGAAGAAGAAACAAGAATTAAAATATTTTATGACCAAGAAGATTGCACAGTTGATTGAGGAACAAAAGAATCCCCTTGACACTAGAGACCCCAATGTCAAAGCTGAAAGCATGTCAGAAAGCTCATGGATGACCGAAGCACCTGTCACAGAGAAAGAATAATTATTACCTTAGAGAGAATTTCAACAATGCGCGGTGACTATGCTAAAAGAAGATAGAAATCTGAATGGAAAAAGACAGACCGAGTTGAAGATCACGGGGAAGAAGGATAGAAAATTAAGTAAGAAAAAGGTGAAGATTGCAAAGTTACAAGAGATCCTAGGTGGAACACTACAGAAGGAAAAATCACAGGAATTGAACTTCACCAAGATATCAGAACAACGACATATGGCACTTTGTCGTAGCGAAGCAATCTAGCCGTTGGACTGATATACCCATTCGAATTCTGCCCCGAACGGATAGAAAAGCATTAAAGGATCATCACTAGACCATTGGACCTCACCATAATGGACAGATCTATGATAATGGAAGCTTCATACCTGTTGCAAGTAGACCATTTCTGGATTTCATATTTAGCTCCTCGGGCCAGGCCCAAAGAACACTTTTTCCAACTGAGAATTCGAAGCTCCAGAAGCAGTGATTGTATACAGTGATCATTGCAAGCAGATTGTTCATCCTAGTGTAGTATCTGAGATCATCGTGCCCCGATTATATTTTCTAAGTGCGTATGTCCGACGAGCTCACCGCAGTTGAGGAATCTTTCACAGAGGTCCTTCTCAATTTAATGACTGAGAGAGCAATGTCGAAAACAGGAATGTCCACCAGAGTCCAAGCATCATTAATGAGAGGAGTGAAAGCCTCCTCATCGATTACTCAAGTAGGAACATCCCGAGCCAGTGCGAAAAGGAGAACTAAGCATAAAGACAACATAGCCAAAACGAAGTTAGTGCCATCAATCCTACCAGCTTACATACCCCCTCTGAGCGGTGCGATTAACAGGGACAGTGTCCCTAGAGACTTTGAATACACCCTAGCCATTGCATATCTACCGAAAGGAGTATGCACCTACCACGCAGATCAAGACAAGGTTACAACGTTGAAGTTTTGTGACTTCAACCTAGGGGACTGTAAGGTTTAAAGAATGCTCGCCCCATATAAGTACTTGACAAGAACTAAGAGAAAGAATTTGAAGATCGTCCCTCAGCAATGGATGATGAACCTTGCGTAGTCTACTTTGCTCAACGTTATGAAGATACCACACTTTGGCAGACACCAGGAGGTGAATGCTTGTGTAAAATTGTTGCTAGAAAGTTACCACAGAGGATACTTGTGGTTAAATCGTCGCATAACTGTTGATCCAATGCTGATCAATAGGATCAATGGGCTTAGCATGCAGGGCCCTGATCCCCAGGATTACTACCCTGGAAAGACCGCAGACTGTGCTCTTTCACAGAAGATTAAAGAAGCTTATGGCAATGTCCAGAAGGGCGCGTGAGGCTACAAGGTAGCCTCTATCGAAAGTGGCACAATGCACCTCGCATTTCAATTGATCGTAGGGAAGATGGTATGTAAGAATCAACCTATGCAAGTATCAAGCTTCGTAGTTGACCTTGCAGGAAAATGCGCAGAGGGACTACAGATGAACTGGGTGAAGTACCTGGTAAACCAGCTAGAAATTGACTGTAGAGAAGCCTAGGATCATGGGCATGAATTCCATTTTAGCTGGCTTCTAATACTGATTGTTTTTGTTGCATGGGAGCTACCGGAAGGCGCAAACTTTCTGGACCTCGACCCCTTTGAGCCAGTAGCTATGAATTTCAGTGCATTGTGGTACTCGACCAACATGAACAAGCAATGGAAATCAAATGTCGTTTTCCACATGTACTATAACCAATTGAAAAGAGCCATAGGGGGTGAACCTTGCATAACCCTGAACACTTTACAAAGGTTCTGACCTCTGATAAAGTTCAGCGTGGACCGCCACTTTATATACCTAACCCCACACGCTGATGAGCACCGGGAAAAACTTCAGTCCTATTATAAGATGACAAAAGAAGACCTAGTAGAGATCACCAAGGAATGGTCGGTGAACCTCCTTGTTGAAGCATATCCAACAGACATTTCAGACATCAAGAACCCAGAAGCTGCATAGGACACACCTGGGCCCAGTAAGACAAAGAAGACGAAGAAGCCTGAAGAGGTTCAAGATGTAGATAGCAGATCTGTAAGGAAGACTTCCGTCACACCAGACCAAAGAGGTAATGGCAAAGACCTAGAGGAAGTTGAACAGAGACTGGAATACGAAGTTGAAGATATAAAGAAGAGAAAAGGGTCACCTCCGAAGTCTCCCTCCCGGAAGAAATCGAAAGCAACCGTAACTAAGATGTAGACCACGCTCACTCCAGATGACTTTAGTTTCCTCCTCACAACTATGAATGAAGCCATAGAAAAGATAACAGAAAAGCAGGAAGCAAAGCAGCATGCAGATACAGTACAGGTGCAACTCAAGCTCTTGTCACCCATCCAGAGGATGAAGAGATCCCAGGAACAACGCACTTCCCAACAACTCATTCTTACCATGCATAAAAGAGTGATGGAAGTCACCTAGAAACTCCAACCGAGCCAGGAGGCGACCTATCTACTGTTTGAAGAAATTAAAGGCCAAGGAACAGTACTAGAACAAGTAATTGTTACAGTTGAGAAACAACTGGAAGGACCTATCAACGAAGTGGTTATTCAGGAATTCGTTGAGCAAGAAGCAGTAGCACAGAGACACATTGAAGAAACTCAAGCCAAGCTTGAGAAATTTTTGATGCAAAGCTACCCAGACCTGAGTGACTTGGGATGAGTCAGAGGTGAGTGTTGGGGGTCTGTTGGCCTTTGACCAAGTTTTGAGGAACACTTGGTCATATTTGACCATTTTTGGGACTTCAACGGCCTGTCAAACATGGAGCGCAAGGCGAAGCGGAGATCATGGAAGCTAGACCCCCTTTTTGGGTCCTTTGTAGGTTTTAGGGTTTATGTAACGGGTATGGGATGTCGGCCCATGGGTTTACCCATGTTTAGGCCCCTTTTTGTAATATATAAGTAGAAGTCTAGGTTATGTAAGAAGGGACATTTTTTAGGACACTTGAGAAGTGGCTTAGTGCTAAGAGATGATATGTGTGATATACTTGCAGAGTTGAGTCCAAGTATTGTAAGTGATGAGTGCATAGATTGTAAGAAGTTTTTATGCTTAGAGCTACTCGAGGAAGGAGGATCTAGCGAGCTGCGTAGATCTCCTGTCCTGCACGGAGTAGGTTTTGAGGCTCTGTGCTTGTAACTGATTGGCCAACAATAATAGAGAAGAAGAGTTGGTGGATGTAGCCCTACGGTGGGGGTGAACCACGTAAATCTGTGTGTAACGCTCTGTTCTTTGATTCATTGTGTTTATCTTTGTTATGCTATGTGCTTCTGATATATTCACTTATGCTTTGTGCTTCTTAGATATATACGGCTGTTAGATCTGACATGTATGCGATTACTTAGTGTTGATCTGTAGGATCTGAGGTGTTTATTGTTACTAAGTGTTGAAATACTGTAGACCTAAGTGAATATTGTGATGCTCTATGTTGTCTACGAAGTAGAGTAAGGGTTGGATATTAATGGTTGATTGATGCTAAGTGCATTGTAAGTAGTATAATCATAGATCTGTGTCCCAGCTAAGGTTGCAGACATATGAGTGATGCAACCACCCCCACCTCTACCTCGGGTGAGACTTCATCTGCTTCGCAGGTGTTACCGAAAGGGCCAGTAGTTAGGGTTTTGTTGGTGTGCTCTTGAGCGTTGAACCCTGGGTCTTCCCCTGTGCCAACACATGGTGACTCCACACATTTGAAGAACTTGTTGGTGATTCAAATAAGTCACAAGACTCCACTAAAGAACAATATCAGATAGAAAAAGATGAAAGGAAGACACAGGTAGTCTAGGCATCAAGTCATAAGTTTCTTTCAGGAACTTATTTTGTTTTTCCTTAGTTTTTTCCTGTACTTTCCTTCACATGTGAGAAGAGTTATCCTTTGCTTTGTCTATTCGAATGACCATAAGCCTACTATTGTATATCCCTCTTTGGAGAAGGAAAATCTACATTCTTCCTACCTTGTATATGTTGACCCCATCCCTTCAGATGAAACCCATGAGGAAGATGATGTACATATATCCATATCCCCTGAACCTGATTATTCTTGTCATCATGTAGATTATAGAACTGATTTATTACCTTCTACCATTTATGCTGAAACTTGCAATCAACCTGTTGAATCTCACTTTCATCCCATTGAAGTCCAGTCAAGAATTAGAGATAAAATTTTTAAACCCTTAAAGATGCCATCTACTCTTCATCCTTACCCTCCCAAGTTTCTAGAATATATGCCTTTTTTATTGGGGAAGGTCATATCACAATTGAGAAGCATTTGAGAGCTTTTCAAAATTTCATTGACAATTTGGAAATCATGCATGAGGATGTTGTCGTAAGGTTATTTTCCAAATCTTCGGTTGGGGATGTTTCTTTGTGATTTAAAAATATAGAGGCTAGTTCTATTAATTCTTGGGATGAGTTATATGGTGCATTTTTAAGATATTGGGGGGAGAAAAAATCCTTTGACCAGTACTTAACTAAGTTTCATGCTTTGAGGAGAGAGAAGGATGGAGTTCTCACTATATTCAATAGGAGGTTTTATAGTTTTATTTGCAGTACTCCTTTGGAGATCCAACCTTCTGAAACTGCTACCATGATGTACTATTTAGAAGCTCAATACCATGATCTTGTGCTTTTTCTGAGAGAAAGGAAATCTTCATCATTAACACAGTTGTTTGAGGATGCTGAAGAAATTGAGGATAACTTTCATGCTTGTTATAAACTTCGAGATCAGTTTTGTGATGAACGATTGCATTCAAAAGAACATGAGGATGATTATGAATAGAAAATACATTTGGGATAGTCTTCTACATCATTTTCATATTTTTCTGTTGATAGAGAAATAGACTATGATTGTAGTCATTATTTAAATCAACTTAAAATTTTTGTAGAGGATGATTGCATAGATGATTATATACTTTCGATTGATCATAGTAGGAATTTTTTAACTCCTACCATGCAATTACCTTGTGATGATTATGTTTAGGAATAAGTTGTTGCTCCAAAGCATCATACAATTTATATTGAAAATCAACAGTCATTGTTTGGTTATGATGATATTCAAGATTATATGTTTTCAATATTTGGTCAGGGATTTTTATTACATGATCAAAGGAATTTTGTTGCTCCTGATTGTCATGAAATGAATTATGCCCAAGATTTGTTATTAAAGGAACAAGGAGGTCACCTTTTTCTCAGCAAAAGAGAATTCATGCAGTGGCAACCATCTCTTCCGGATCAACATGTTTTTGATCTTGGTTTTGAAGACCCAGTAGCAGTTGTGTTGGAGTCCTATTTTTCAATAATTTTGAAGTTTTCAGACTTTATCATACCACCATCATTTTAAAGTAAGTATGATTTTCAAAAGTATTTTCTATGGTTGTTGATATGTCTCTGCTATTATTTATTTACTAGTTGCAGAGATGAGATTCTATCAGTCATGAAGCTACTTTCATGGCTGCTATGGAAATTTTCTTTTACTTGAGAAGATTGGAGAACTGGTTAGAGTAGGATTATGTATATAAATAAGCTCAAACCATGAGCATGTGGTTTTTAGTTTTTGGTTTGCAGTAGATAAAAAATAATGACTCCATAGCCCATGGATAAAGGGCACTAGAACTGCAGAGGTTCTTGGAGCCTCAAAGGGAGGTCTCCATCCCCTCTGGAGCCAATGTTAGCACATGATATGTACTGAAGGACACCATTGATTTTTGTCAATCATGTGATCAGTCCTTCTTATATCAGTCATTTGTTTAATCTTGTAGGTTTGAGTCATAGGGTTAAGTTGTTAAAGGTTTTTGATTTATTTTTCATGTTAATAAATAAAGGTGCTTGATTTTAACCTTGGGTCTAGAGCTGATCAAAATACATTGGCAAGTCTTAGTGTTATAAGGGTGGTTGTCATAATTTGCACAAGATGGAAAGTTAAGGTCACATCTAGATATCTAAAGGTCACCATCAAATGTTGTCATCGAAACAAGTGTCCAAAGGGTCTTAGACATTCATCCAACAACCTAAAGTGTCTTGTCAATTCATAAATCAGATGCACTGTAGACTCTCCTGGAAGTTCACAACACTCCAAATAGGGCATGTGTCGAATATTTTATGATTATGATTTCTAAAGGGTATCTAATGGTGTTTTTTATCTTTCAATTCCATTGTATCATCACACATCTCCCAGGGTTTACCATTGTGTCTTTTCATTACCATTTTTGAAAAGCATTGCAAACTTTCTGAACAGGTCGATGGTGGAAGTTTTAAGGTGTTGACAAGCTAGTTTTTTTGCACAAAGGAGTGGGCTTTGATGTTAGGTCTTATGATGTAAAAATCTTCTACAAACCCATATGTTGCAAATCGAACTAGTGTTGCAAACTCTCTGTTTTTCATAGTTGCTTTGAAATATGGCTATTCAAGACTTCATTCAACCTTGTTATCATCATTTCATCAATGATTCCAACTTCAATTTACTTCATAACCTCTACAAATATTGCTCTAGTAGAATCCTTACTTCCAACAAAACCCTAAGAAACATTTTTGTCTTATGATGCTTATAATTGTGGTTATTGTTGCTCTTGGAGGACATTCTTCTTGGCTCAGAGGTTGTAGGAGATGTTGGCAAAGGTTCATAAGATTCTTTCATGTTTTGGAATCATTTGCAGTCATCATAGGGAAAAAATGACACCTACAAGAAAGTTCGCAGTGCGTCTTGTTGAAGGCACTACGAACTAATTAAAACTGGAACAGTTTGTAGTGCACTCTCATTTTCATAATATATAGAAAAATAAGAACTAGGTTTTTCCCAAAATTGGTTTGGAGAAACAACACAGCCTTGTTGACTTGTTGACAAAAATTCAACCTGGCCCATTTCGTCATTTGGGAGAAATGTTGAAAACACCACCTATAGGAAAGTTTGCAGCACCACTATCAGGTGCTGCAAACTCATTTCCTGTAGCAACTTCTTCTAAATATTTCATCATAAATCCCAAATGGTGATGTGGGTTTTACTGAAATTTGTTGTGGAGGAGCATGATTATGGAGTTGACATGAAGACCAAAAATCATTCTAACCCATTTTTGCATTTGAAAGATAAAATTAAAACACCAGTGCACTGCAAATTGGCGTTGCAATTTATACAATTATTGGATATTCTCCTTGTTTGGAGGTTGCCCCCTGTCAAGGAAGGTTTGAATGACTTATAAAATATTAGGTAAATGCTAAAGAACACATACACCTAATATTTATCTCCATTAAAACCTCATGTAGTGAGTTGGCAACATATTTATTAATGACTTCCAACAACTTCCTAAAATTTAGCAGTTTGTTGGATTTTTGTCTCTTTGACTGTTGCTACCTATCTCCAAGGCCTAGAATCCAATGAAAGAGATGGGATTCTACCCCCTATGCATATTTTGGATGTTATTTTCTATTTAATGGGGGAGAGGAATCAAGAGAGGAGTTCAAGTGATTCTAGATAAGGGAACTTATACTATTTTTCAACCAATTGTGTAAAGGCTCCATGACTGTATATATCAGATTTAAGACTCTTGGCTAATCAAATATCAATCTCTTTTCTTATTACCATATTATGTATCCAATATTGCTTTGATGTGGATTATTAGTGAATGATTCATCTCCATTACTTGTTCAAATGTTGCAGTAAAGGATTTATTGTTATCTACTGGTGCAAGTGTTATCATAAATTTATTTTTCATTATTTAGGAGGTTCCTTTTGATGATAATTTATGCTATATGTGTCTTAGAATTGCCTGTTGTGATTTGATGCATGTATTACATGTTTCTTTAGTCTATCATGTTTCATTTATGTTTCAAAAAAATTGATCTGAAGTTATTCAAGCCTTGCTTGCTGGTGTATACCTTGTAGAGATTTTGTGTTGATATTTAAATATAATTCCCTGAATATTTGTTGCACTTGATCTTAACTTCTACAAAACGTTTACCAAATTATGGAATATATTGATGGGTATTAGGCTTTCTCTTTAGCAGTATAAGAGAAAATCCTAGTGCTAACACATCTCATAACAAATTCTCATCATCACCCATCACATTCTTAACACATTTCCAATTACCCATTTGTTATGATATTGGAACTAAACTATTAACATCATCGCAACAAATACCTTGACTCATATTTCTAATCACATCCATGAATGGAGATGAAGGTGTTGATTGGTTAGAGGTAAGATTCCTGATCATTTATTAGTTGATTGGTTTGTTAAATCTTTATTTCCTAGTATTTCCAAGGAAGTATCATTGTCAAGAGAAGTCACAGAAGAACAAGTCATCCTTAAGGCCTAGTAGTTGGATTTGATTTATTCCCAGTCTCGGATGCTATATGAGATACTTCAAAATTCTCCTCACTCCAATATTGATCCTGCAAATTTAATGTCAGAAACACATGCCAAGTCAAGTGGGACAAATGTCCATAAATACAAGCCAACCTATGACTATGAAATACACTCAAGTTGCCTTGACACCTATTCACACTTTTGATTTCCATTCGATTCGATCTTCGAATCTGAAAGGAAATCAACAACCTAGAGGAAAAAATAATAGTAAGAAAAAAATTTATAATTTTGGATGAGGTGCCACTAAGAACAATGAGATGATCAATGATGCTAGGGGAGGGGGATGGAGAAGTTGAAGGTCAAATTTCCTTGTAATATTTGAAAAAGCGATAATATAACTCATCAATGCCCAAAAATGGAGGACATCCAATTATGGATGGTTCAATAAGAGGCTAAAACCTCTACATTACTTACCAACCCTTTTCCTACACAACAACAACAAATGGTTTCTACTAACACTGGACATCCATAAGGGAGTAATTAGAGTGCCCTATCATAGGGGGTAGTCCCTCAAGTAGAAATATTTTCACGTGTGATAGGGACGTCAATATTCAAAATAGGGATCATAATTACAATGCTTCGGTAGCTAGATCATTTGATAAGGAAGCATTCAAATTTTAATAAAATGGACATATGCATATAGAGAGGATAGTTATTGATATAATGCCTTTCCATCGCAAGGGTGTATTATGAAGGGTTGCACATAATCCTAGTGCTCGAGTTTCTCACAATTACAATATTGTGGAAAATTTAGCTCAATCACCTTGTGCCATGTCTACCTTAGAACTCCTTTAGAGATACCCCTCACAACATAAGACATTGTTAAATTATATTGGTAGGATCAATCCTTCAAACGCTAATTTACTTACATTTGACCTTGATTAGGATACACTAAAACTTACTCACCACGCCACTTTTTAGATCCAAATATTTTCATGTGGCATGAATATTTCCAGGTGTATGGTTAATGAAGGAGCCTTTACATGCATCAAGTTTTTGTCGTGATAGTGAGATTTATGCGAAGACTGTTGAGATGGTGTTGGATGTATGCGAAGATTGTTGTCATGTCTTCAATGTTTTGTGTGATTAAATTTCCTCATCAAGGCAAGCTAGTCACTATTGACAAGCTAGCCTATTGTTTTCCCAATTCTAGTTCCAAATTGTGGATAAACATTCCATTTGTAGGTGATTCCAGTGCATCATTTGAAAGTGTTAGTGTTGGGTTGCTTAAAGACTCATCCCTCATGGGCACTTTTCAATTATCTTCACTAGTTTGTTACTTAACCTATGAACATGTTTATGAAATATCAATAGTGTTTGATGAATCTATGGTACCTTTCCAATCATCTTATTTTGAAGATAATTTGATGTCATCATGCACTACTTTCTTTAATCTTGCTTATTTGTAAAAGATCCATGGATTGTCCCAGATCCATTGGCCTTCATGTCTAGAATTGGATATCTAGGTTCTATCCTTCCTTTGTCTATATTTGAAGTTTCTTATCAAGATATTAAAAAATCCTCCATATACTTTGATAAGAATCTCCTGCCCGAAGAAGAGTACGATTAGTTTACATCACCTATATGGGCCTTCAACCCCCTTAGCTCTATTGACTTCTTGGAAATGTTTTTTCCCTCATATGAAGCCATCTTTGATGCAATGGTTAGTTCAGTACATATGTGGGAATACATGCATCATTGCTCATATTTTCTTCCTAAGATGGAAAACATAAAGGTTGGTGTAAAGGATTTCATCCCAAATAGAGGTTCTAGTTGGTGCAAAAATCCCATTTTTGTGTTGAGTATGTACATGGAAGGGAATATGGTGAACATTTTTTAAATTATGCTAATCGATATCTCTACCAAACTTGGTGTGATGGAAAATATCCTAATTGGAGCAGAATGTTCTACTGTTGAAATTCAAATTTATACTCTGATATTTAAGGAATTTTTTGATGTGTTTTCTTGGTTCTATGAGGAAATGCTCGATATTAATTTTTGAAAACACAGGTATTCCAATAGAGGACGAACAAATTTAGTAACCACTCACACAACCAGATCAAATATCAACACACCGATGTTTTGACGTGGTAAAACCCCTACGGGGAAACATCCATGGCCCTAGCTGTTGTGGGTGGGAAATCCCCCTACGGACTAGCATTAATGGTTCTGTAATGCATGCAGAAATGACCTAAAGTCTCCTACTTCTTACCATCATCCCAATCATAAACCCCATTATTCATATGTAAATACAAGGATAAAAGGATTAAGTTACTATACCTCGACTTCCACGTTTGATGTAGATCCTTTCGCGTTCGGTTGCTCCTTCACTGCAAGTTTCCTCCCAAAGCTGACCTACATTCACAAACAGACAAACAAAGAACTCCAAGAATGCATTTGATCTATGAAATAATGGGTTAGAGATTCTATCAAAATACAATCAATATTAAACATTAAAAACCTCATATGGCGGGACGGGAAAAGTACTTCTTTTACTAATCTCACAAGAATACTTTACAATAGTGAGATCGACCACTGCTCCTCGAATCTGGTCCTAGGATCCTCTTCAACTGTGCTCCAAATGCTTTCATATATGCTTCTCTTCACACAATAGTTGCAAAATGTTGGGGCAAAGGGAATGAAAAATCAGGTAGAGTTTCTTTACTATTCTTTTTTCCTCTTCAAATGGGAACCCTACCCCTTCTTTTATAGGCTAGAAAGGGATAGGAATTTGATCGAGTTACCAACTATGGGAAGTCAAATGATTTTGGTAACTTACCCGAAACTGTGTGTTCCATCTGCAACTTTCCCTTTTTTCGTTCTTTTGTAGGTATACACGGGCTGTATTGAGTTAGCTAGCATATACACATGTGCAGTAGTGGAGCAGGGTGCGTATTCCTTCAAAAAGGGTGTTTTTAAGAAGTTGTTCAGGAGTGGCTTGGCAAAAGATGAAAAATGAGATGGCATGATTCCAAGTAAGCATATATGGCACAAATTAGGGTTATAACAGATGCCCCCTAATGTGTGAGGTCGGAAGAGCATCTGATGGCCGAAATACATTATCAATCTTCACCGACGTACGAAACAAGTGAGCCCAGGGATGAGAGTTCGGGAGGTTCCATCTGCAAAATAACAATTGTCTCATCGAGGCAGGCATACCCATGCTCAGGATGAAATAAAATTATGGATGCCAATCAAATACACTACAGATCCATGCCATATAACTATATAAATTGTAGCCACAAGCAATACACAACGGATCTGCATCTCAAAATCAAAAAGATATACATGCATAGTATCCATTTTCTAGAAGAGGATAAGGCATGATGGCTGGAGATGAGGTCTTCAGAGCTCGAGAAACAACTTCAAAATATTCACAACTCAGGTAGGAGTGTAATATGAGTGTACAAATTCACTACCTAGAGGTCTTCGATGGCTCGTCAGGCATGGACTGGAGGATCTTGATGATCAGGCTGAGGGCTTCATTGATTTCGAACAAAGACTTGATTGGGATTTTGGGATGGTCGGGCATGAGGGCAAGAGACAAACTGCAGAAGGGCCGACTTAGGCTTGGTGAGAACTTCCCTTGGACAATAGCATGACAAATGATGAGACTCAGGCAGCATGGTATTGACATAAGTTCATGATGCAGGAGGCAACGCAAACTCTCCATATGTTTGTAAGAATAACCAAACGGAGGAGGACACAGCTCTATGTAGCGAGATCAGCTTCCTAAGGTCATATTAAATCCAAAATCTTGAAAAAAAAATGAAAGGATGTGCCTCGTCCAAGGGCAACTCATTGTGCTGCCAACAAAAAGAAAATACTTTTCCCTTCCTCTTTTTGGGGTATATTTGATTTTTTTTTCTTTTTCAAATAATTTTGGAAATCTTGAAAAAATAATAAAAGAATGCTACATTACAAAGGAGGAACGAGTGTCGCAAACATACTAGTTATAGGCGCAAGGAATAGACTGATTCTCAGAGCAAGGAGGCATATGCAGGACAAGCACACTCGAAAAAATCCCTCAAGGGGTCAAGGTGTCAAGACGCAAAGGGAAAGTGCTACAAGGCTTGCGTTATAAGGCATGCTTCAGATGATTCAGTTGAGAGCAACATGGAGCCGATATTAGGCCAAATACGCAGGAATGAAAATGTGGTTAACAAGACACAATGATAACGTCCTTCAGTGTAATTTTAACGAGCCCAGAGAAGGTAATCTCGACGGTTTTTCATGTTTAGAGAGTTTGAAAAAGTGTAAAAGGAGACTCTACTGGGGTACCTTTTTCGAAGGTAGTCTAGTCGGCTCGAAAAAGGGGTAAACTAGCACCTAAAAGACGTCTATTCAAAATTATTTTAACGAGTGTGACAAGGACAAGATCACTCAACAATATTTTCATTTTTAATGAGTCTGAAAAGAGCTTAACTATGGACTCCGTATAGGATGTTCTTCTGGACCATTTTAACGAGTGTGAAGGAACAAGGTCACTCAACGATCTTTTCAATTTTATGGATTCTGAAAAGAGATTAACTATGGACTCCATGGGGGTTCCTTTTTCATAAATTTAGTCCATCAGCTCGAAAAGGGGTAAAATTATACCCGAGGATACTCTTCTAGAGAAACGAGGCTCCTAGAGTATACCTTTGTTCTTACAGTTGACCATCTGGACTGAAAAAGAAGTAAAATACCGCCGTACAGACGTTCCTTCAAATTTCAGTTTAGCGAGCATGAAGGGCTACAAGATCGCTCGACAATCTTTTCATGTTTAGAGGGTTTGAAAAGGGCTTAAAAGGGGACCCGTTGTGTTTTGGGAGCCTCGAGGGTGAGGTCAAGAGTGATAATGAATCATGCAAATGAGGCTCAAACTCATAATCAAGAAAAACTAATAAGGACTCTCGAGCCTATAGTCATTAGTAATGACACGGACACCAAAATGCGACCAGGATCTACCTAGGGCATCCATGTTAAAGTAGGCTCTACCACTAAATTACGACACTTCTAAAGCAACAATGAGGGTTCTGTGCAACAACTTGGTGGGGTCGATCATATGGTGTAGTGATAAAGACAACGAGATGTAGAAAGTGGAGGTGGAATCCTAACTTAAATGCAACAAGTTGGAAAAACGACTTTATACCAAAGGACCTTTAAAAAGACCCAAATATCCAAAACTTTTCCCAATACCCAAAGTAACACTTATCGTAACAATCCATAGAAAACTTATGAACCATACTAAATGATTTTCAATTTAGAAAAAACAACAAAAGGGTCCAAAAAATGATAAAAAGGGGCCAAAAAGTCTATAAATAGAAGTTGTCATCTCATTATCACCATTGTTAATTGAGAAATTGACTGTGGAGCCAAAAAAACCCCTTTGTCAAAAGAGTTGATTCCGGGAGATTTGGTGGATGGAAAGAACTTCCGATCGGACCAAGTAAGTACATACTAACCCTCCTTGCATCTCAATACTTTATTTAAGCATTTATTTTTGTTTTTTTTGGGGGGGTGCTGAACTTTAAAATGGTCGACCCTACATATACGCGGGTTGTCATATGACAACTAGCGTATGCCAACGTGCAGAGAAAATACTGCACACGGGCATACACGACTGCCTACATTACAACTCGCGTATACCCTCCAACATATGAAAAAATTAAAAAATGCAAGGGCTAATCCATCCTGAACTTGTCAATTGCAGGATGTATGTTCACTGGAGAGAGAGGGAGCATGAGGAATTTGATTTTGTGGTCTCAGACGACCCTGATGTTGTCTTTGCATTAGCTCAATGTGGCTTATTTAAGATCTTCCAGAGTGGATTCATGTGGGCACAACCTAGGCTATTGAATGCCTTGATAGATTACTGGCACCCGGATGCGGAGGCATTCATGCTTGAGGGAAAGTCATTGACTCCAATGACTGAAGATATCTACTTTCTGACTGGCTTCTGGAGGAGAGGGGAACCAGTCAACTTTCATACTTTTCCCTCAGGGCCTCACAACATAGAGGAGTTGATTGAACTCCATTGTGAAGCCGACATAGATAAAGTGGGCACACAGGTGCCGATACATAAGATCAATAATCTATCGCCGAAAGCGATAGTGTTACTCATTAGGCGGATCATTGGATCCACCTCTTTACATCAGGCTTCCCAGGTGCACATAAATTGTGCGGTTCAGTGCTTAAATGCACAAATTTTTGACTGGAGTACTACTTTACAAGACTGCATGAAAAGGAAGTTGACAGAGTGTCATATGCAGAGGCACAAAAACTTTGGGTTTGATACTATTATTTGTGCTTTCTTCTTTGAGAGGGTACCTAGTCTGAGTCTGAGGGAGACTGTATGAGGGGATGTAGCCTCTTCTCCAGCAGTAAACAGATGGGCGTCGTTGTTTCCGCGACAAGGGGGAGGGAGGACCATTGAGGCCTTCGACGATAAGTTTTTCGACTGGTGGTCTTGGAAGATCCTGGCGATAGAGGACTATCCCTATGCCAGAATCGACTTTTCCAGGGACCTTGACATGGGTGTACCTCCTGGAGTGGTACGAGAAGAGCTTTTCAAAGTTATTTAATTTTTATGTTTTTTTATATATATCATTTTTTTTTATATCAAAGTATCTGACAGACATGTATCTGTTATGTGTAGATGTGGGACCAGTGCATCCAACGAACGTTTTGAGGACCAGGCAACATCCTCGACCAGAGGTCGTACCATCCACAGTCGGGGGACCAACAACAATAGGGGGACCTCAATTTGGTGAGGCTGAGAGAGTTTTGAGATGAGTGGAGCGGAACCTTACCTCGCTCACTCGCACAGTCCCCATGGCAGAGATCAAGGATCTTCCACCATCAATGTAACCTCATGTAGTTGAGGTGCCATGGACTTGGTTCTAGCTTTTCTGGCATTTTTCATACGTCATTGTTCAATACAACAAGGCCAACAAGCCCCATCCTTATTTAGGCTAGACTACCTACATGCCGAGGGCACCTTTTGTATATTTTTGAGGGCATAAACCCTGTGACTCTTTACTAGATGTATTTTTGAGGCGCTTGCGCCCACCCATGTACTCTGATATTTTTTATATTATATATGGATTTTATGTCTTTTTTATGTCTTATGGATTACATGTATTTTACAAATGTATTTACATGTGCATGTGTGTGCTTTTCCTTACATGTGTGCAATATGCCAATCTAATATCTAATTAGCTAGAGTATCTGTAACTTGATTCAATATCCTAGGAACATGGATATACGTAATGTAATCAAAACTTTGTTCTAAGAGACATACCCTAAGGAATTGTCGGTGTAGAGTAGGATCGTAAATGCAGTAAACCCCATTTAATTGAGACACAACCAGCTGAGCATCTAAATAGACCTGGAGGTGAGAGATACCATGCGAAAAAGCGTCACGAAGCAACTCTAGAATTGTGTTGTATTCAGTGACATTGTTTGTGGTGTTACCTAAATAGATACCTCCTGAAGATAGCAACTGGCCTTGAGGTGTGTAAATTACCCAAGCTGCGGAAGCAAGCCTCTGAGTGTTTCAACTAGCGCCATCCGCAAACCTAATGAACACCTTGGATTCACTTGACATATGCCACAATGAAAATGATGGCATTAAAAACAACACGTCCATAAAACCAAAAGGACAAAAACTAAGAAAAAGAAAATGTACAAGAGCTATACATATGTTACAAGAAGTCACCCAAGGCGACCCACCTACGAGTAATACTTCTTGAGGTAAAGCCCATTTCTAGGCTCAGCCAAAGCATTTCCCTCAAATTCTACAAGACGATAAGTGCCCTTCTTTAGAACCTCTTTGACAATGAAAGGTCTGAACCACATGGGTTTGAACTTGCTTGCCCCCAGGAGGTCCTTATCTTGGTCATAGACTAGGACAAGGTCACCTTTAGAGAAAATCCGAGGATGAACGGACCGATCATACTGACACTTGACTTTCTGTTTGTGAGCCTCGTTGGCCAAGGCCACATCATGACACTGCTCATTGAGCTGCTCGAGGTATAATAAACACTCTTCAAGCGGTGAAGTGTCTGACAATAACTATATTGCCAACTTTAGAGATGGGATCTGGCACTCAATAGGAAAGACTGCTTCTAGCCCGTAAACGAGTTGGAAAGGTAAGAAACTAGTTGTAGTCGTAACAAACGTTTGGTAGGCCCATAATGTTGAGTATAACATCAAATGCCATTTTGACTTGGCCGAATTGATCATTCGTTGTAGAATGGTTTTAAGAGATTTATTTACAGCTTCCACCTGACCATTCACTTGTCGGTAGTAGGGTGATGAATGTTATTTCCTCAACCCAAGCTTCGAGGTTAACTCAGACATCATTGTGTTCTGAAAGTGACTACCATGGTCAGTGACAATCTCTCTCGGGATGCCAAACCTTTCTATAATCTGGTTAAACAAAAAGAGAGCGACAATCTCGCCATCATCCTTGAAAGTTGGCATAGCTTCGACCCACTTGGTGAAGTAGTCGACTGCTACGATGATATAATGGTGCCCCCTTGCTGAAGGAGGGTTGCATGTAGTGTAATCAATCCCCCATTTGGTGAAGGGGCCAATGGTAATGATGAGAAACATGGGAGTGGGGTGTTTCCTCATCTTTCGAGAGAAGATTAGACACTGGTGGCACTTCTTGACCGATTCAACACAATCTTTTATTAATGTTGGCCAGAAGTAACATGCTCGTAAAATATTTTGTACTATTACCAACCCAGACAAATGACCGCCACATGCTCTAGTATGGCAATCGTTAAGCATGATTTTTTCTTCTTCATGAGTGAGGCATCGACGAAGGATGCAATCTACACCTCGACGATACAAAGTGTCTTCGAGTATGAGATAGTTCTTAGCCTGATGGTGTATATGGCGATGCTCATCACGAGAAGCAGAGGCAGTGAACTTCAAAGTTTGGAGATAGACGATTATATCTCCATACCCGGGGTCCTAAGATGTGATCAAAAACATCTCTCCTTGAATAGGTGTCTCTTTGGGCATAACATCACCTGAGTCGACCAGAAGTTCCGAGATGAGTTCCGTAAAAACCAGTGACTTTTTGGATTTTGCCGAAACAAAATCTAGGTCAAATTCCTAGAGGACAACTATCCATCTACTGATCTTTCTGCCAATTACCCGTCGTGTCAAATATTGAAATGGATTCACAATGACAATGACGGTGGTCTTGCAAAACAAGATATAATGATGGAACCGTTGGACAACATGAATTGCTACCAACGCAAGCTTTTCAATGTGGGAATAATTGAGTCCAACCAGGCCTCAGCTCAGGTAATAAATCAAATATTCTGAGAGAAAATCATCCTCCTAAAATAAGACCATACCGATGGTTGACTCTGCCGCATCCAAGTACAATAAGAAAGCTTTATTATAATTGGGGGGGCGAAGTAGAGGGGAAATATTGAGGGCGCATTTCAACGCTTCGAAAGAGCATTGAGCGGATTCATCCTAATGAAAAGGAACGTCCTTCCTCAGTAAACACATAAAACCCTTTGTGATCTCGGCATAGTTTGCGATGAAACGTCGCAAAAAGTTCACTTTTCCCTGTAAACCTTGAAGCTGAAGGATTGTACACGGGGGAGGCAACTGAACTATTGCCTCAACCTTGAGGGGATCGACCATAATCCCTGTTGTCAAAACTATGAAACCTAGCAGACAACTTGACATCACGCAAAAACTGCATTTGTTTGGATTCAAGCGAATTTGGAAGTAGAGACATCGCTCAAAGATAAGTCAGAGGTGTGTGGGATGATCAGTTCTCTTACGATATCATGATGCTAAATCATCTAGGTAGGCCTCGACTATATGTTTGAGATCGTGGAAAGAAAAATACATGGCCTGTTGAAAGGTAGCTCCAACATTTTTCAGACCAAAAGGCATCTTGTGATAAGCAAATGTACCCCATGGACAAATGAAAGTTGTTTTGTGTTGGTCTTCGGGTTTGATCTGTATCTGATTGTATCCTGAAAAACCATCCATGAAAGAAAAGGCCTCACAACCTGTGCATTCATCGAATATCTAGTCAATAAATGGTGTGGGGAAATTATCTTTTGGAGAGGCTTTGTTCAAATCACGAAATTCGGTACACAAGTGAATCGTACCCTGTTTTTTGTCGACCAACACGAGATTTGACACCCATTGGGTCAAATGGATAGGGTAGATAAAACCTACTTTGAGCAGTTTCTCTACTTCAACCTTAATAGCTACTACTTTCTTAGGATTAATCAGACGAAGCTTCTACCGGACTAGCTTAGCGTCAGGATAAGTCGTGATTTCATGTTCAACAATTTTTGGATCAATGCCTAGCATTTCCTTGTAAGACTAGGCAAACATGTCACAGAATTCTTTAAATAAATCCGTGTAGATTCGAATCTCCTCGGGGGAATAGTCAGCTCCGACAAAAACATTCTCCATGATGCTAGGGGTTCTAGAGATATCAATAGGTATAGTTTCAGTAATGGTTTCCATATTACCGTTGGCATAAACAACATGCGTAGCCAAGGGATTGATAGGAAAAGACCTATCTCCAGTCATAGTCAAAGTGAATTCCCCTGCTTCAATTCTTCTTAACTCTAGGAGGAAATAAGATCGGTGATGGAGATCGTCCCAGGGTTTGTCCAGACTAGTCATCGCTTCAATGATCTCTT
Source organism: Picea engelmannii (assembly GCA_009831015.1). Lineage (NCBI taxonomy): Eukaryota > Viridiplantae > Streptophyta > Pinopsida > Pinales > Pinaceae > Picea > Picea engelmannii. The sequence continues at coordinate 173,220 of ML813961.1, read as the reverse complement.
CGCCTGAGGGAAATACTAAGTCTAAAGAATTAGTATCGACAAGGGAACCTTGAGCCCAAGTAGGCTCTAGAATAAGATCTAACTCTTGTGCAGGAGTCAGATCGGGGTCGACAAAATATTTCTGGACTATAGAGTACACAACTTCTACCGTGGACAAGGGCATGGCCACACCATGGTGCCCTGTCCCTTCCATCCTGGCCGATGGGGAAGGAAGAATCCATGGATCTTTGAAGTAAGTCATACGAAATGATGAGACTTGAAAAATGTCAACCTTAGGCTAGTTTGATATGAACTTAACATCGCCTTGAGGAGGCAGGTAATCTAAAGTACCCATCAAAGGTGGGCACAAACCAACCCCTATGTTGACAATGTCGGGTTGAGGGTTATCAATCATCGGGACCGTGGATGCCCCCAATAAAGGTTCAGGATGGGAGAAAGACAATTGATCAACGATCATGATCCGACCCTCGTGTGGAAACAACAAGACCCAGAAAATTGTAGCGACCATTGCTTGCATGGAATAGGTCCAACTCCTTCCTAACAAGAGATTATAGTCAAGAGACACATCGACCACTTCAACCTCGACACACATGGTCTTCCCTCCTAACTGCACATGGAAAGAGGGGATGATTCCATGTGGTCGGAACGAATGACCGTCAAAAGTGGTAAGAAGAGTAGGTGACGGAGACACAGAGGGCTGGCCAATGGCCTTCCAACATGCCAAAGACATTACACATATTGAGGTACCCTCATCAACCACCGTGCAGAAAATGTTTCGAGTAAAAAATTTTGTGGTGTAAACCACTACTCTCTGGAACACTATGTGGTAAGGGAGACGAGGTTTTAAGTCGGTTGTATCAAGCATGATCATACCCAGATTACAAGTCTCGACAGATCCTAAGGTGGCTAACATAACCTTTATTTGGGAAGGGCAGCTCTGGAGGACCTCCAAAGCAGACATCACATAAGGGGTTTGAGACAAATCCTCCACCATAGAGTAGTTCTGGGTGACACTTGAGTTTGGATTGTGAGAAGCTTTCTTGAACACACCTTTTGGGATGCGTTTCATTGCTTTGCCTAATGTATTCTTGATCTGGAGAGGAATAGATGGGATTTTGACTTCTTTACCTTTATCAAAGGTTCTTGGCTTTCTATAGTCATGTGCTCTAGTCGATATATAGGCATCACCTTTCATCATATACACATTCGCGAATGAAGGATTACTCGAAGATGGAGGGGGTCCTTGACTACCCCCTTCTGGGCTTGGAGAGGCTTGAGTTAAATTTTTCCCATGTTGAAATGGGTTCGTTAACACAGTAGGTTGCTGCTGCGCCAATAACTTTTGGGCCTCCGCAAGCTGAGGGCACTGGTGAGTCGGGTGATCTTTCGTGCATAGGTTACACAGATACTTCAACTTCCTCTTTTCTGTGTTTCCCCCTCCAACATTATTAGTGGGTTTCTTATCCCCCTTACCCTTATTTCATTGTTTCTTCTTTCTGTCAAGATGTTGGGTGGCCTTCGGGTTTATTGATTGCACACTTTGTACATCCGACGTTTGGGTAGGGGGAGCAGTCAGACCAGTGGTCTGGCTGGCCGCTTTGTGCTTTATCGAGAATTGTTGCAATTGTTTTTTCAGTTGATCAACGGGATTTGTTTGTGCTGAACCAACAATACCATCGACATGTGGTCCATCCCTCTGTCTGGTTTTATCAAGTATTGACCGTGGCACATCCGACAAAATTTCGTACAGTAAACTAGACTGAGAGTAAATCAGCTCTAGCTGTTGAGCTCTCATTATTGCATCTTCTTCGGAAAACACTCCTGACATTGCGATGTCTTTGGATAACTGTGGGACCAAAGACTTAAGGAACCACTCAAAAAGGAATGATGCTGGGACTGGCACTTTAATCAAACTCTTCCGGCGTCTCCATTATCGAATGTGATCAGAGATATGGTTCACCTTTGTCTGTTCGAAATTGGCCAGCAATTCTGTGCCGCCATCGTATCTCATAAGTAATTGGAAATGGTTTAAGAAATACATTGCCAATTCGCCGAAGGAAGAGTATCTTGAGTGGTCGATCTCAATGTACCATTTCGCAGCACTCCCAATGAGAGTGCATTGAAACAAACACAAATGTATGGATTTGTCTTTCAACGAATTAGATGAGCACCATAAATGGAAGGTGGTCACATGACCGCCTAGGTATTCGTTAGGCTTGGCTTCAAACTTTGGTATGTCCGAAGGAAACTTGGTCAGCATAGGAGGCCAACGTGTATCATGATAGTTAGGATCATTCAACAACCTTGTCAAGTTTGGCAAATGTAATGTTGCCAGAAATGGTAGTTTGGGTTGTTGGTTATAACAATGGAAAAAGGGGCTTGGAGTTTGATTGGCACCAGGTTGCCAGGAAAAGTTGGGTTGCTAACCAGGGTTCTGGTAAAAACCATGGCCATGACTAGCGTACGGATTCTATTTTTATGGAGACATCATCGGCTGATTCCCGTAATAGGATGTATACTGTTGGGCGTACGTTGCATTCGAAGGAATTTGGGAAGGGTTGCCCTATGGTTATCCCATGGGAATAGGTCATGCACCTTGCCCGAGGTTCCATTGGTTATGGAAGGGGTTTCCTCTGATCGACATCCCTAACAAGGGAACTGATCCCTGCCATGGATTCCAAGGTCCTTGTGTGGAAGGAATTCCTAGGTTTGCCCCCTGTGAAGGAATAGTACCCTACATAGGATTTTGTTGTCCATAATTGAGGTTGCCCCCGGTTGGGAAAGCAGATGACAAGAAAGTGTTGTTACCAAACATGTTGAACAAAGAGAATGGTGTTGTACCTACCAGCATGCTATGAGAAGGTAGTCCTTGACTCCCTGCTCCAAATGAACTATGGTGTGCGTTCGGCCCAGGGGAATGCTGGTGAGCACCGTCGAGCGAAGGGAACGAAGGAGGTATATGTCCTCCTTTGTAAGGGAAAGTGTTATAGGAAGTTGAAGTGCCCCCCATGGATTCTTGCAGGGGAGCGTTAGAGCTCTCTGCCCCTAGACCTAAAGTTTGTAGAGTGGAGTAGGAAAGTACAGGGCTCGTACCTGAGCTAGGCATCCCGTATGAGAATGGAGGGCCTTTCACACTCTGGGTGAAAGGAGTAGTGGCCGCTACCATAGATGGAATCAGACCATTGCTCGAGGTAGAGGCGGTCGAGACCATGGTGGATTGGATCGGCGATAGTGGGTTAGGAGGTGGAACACCCCCTGTGGTGACAGTCGTAGAGGGAATATGAGAATTCTCGGAAGAAGTGGTAGCATTTGTTTCCATTACTGCTTGTGACACTGTCTGGCGCTCGTAAGGATAAATATGTACGACAATGGGCGCTGAAAGATTAGTGGTCAGAGTTTCGTACAGACCAAGAGCTTCCGCTCTAAGGTCTGAAATGGTTGGTTCCTTCAGAATCGAAAGTTATTCTCTTGGAGGTTGGTCAGGCACAGTTTCCTGTGACCCGGTCACCTCAAAAGACCCTTGTTGGTCTATTTTTCTCCTTAGCGATGGGAGGGATGGCTCTAGTGTAACCGATGGTAGGCCAAGAAGTCTTCGTGACTGGCGGAGCTCTTGATCCTCCACTGTGTGAGAATATCAATGACACACTAGGGCTTTCTATTAACATTCAAAACTATCACACACTAGAAAAGTCCCTATGAGATAAGACAAGCAATCAGTAGCTAGTTGGAAGAATAGTTACAACAACCAACACTAAAGCAACTTAGCGGTGAAAGTGAAACTCGAATACGGAAGCACCCTCCAGGTATACTCTGCAAAGTGTGGCCCGATGTCTGTCCTAGGTACCATGGTATACCCCCATAGTCATCTATGCATGTCCCTAAAATAAATGCAACTAGGTTGCAAGCGTGTGAACAGTCACCAAGCGGGTATAGTCGACAGTTGGGTGGACCACAATGAGCAGGGTACCAAGCCCGAAACCTATCAAGGGTATCAAAATCAAGTGGTCCAGAAGACAACTGAGGACCTCGAATGGATTCAAGACCCATGAAGCTCCGTGGCAAATGCGATCGATAGAATCCCAAGACAAGCCCTTTATATGCATTCCCCACTATGGTTGGTATGGATTTGGAGGGGTTATCTCTGCTACCTTTCCGCATGTGACCTCGTTTTTAGCCCCTGTGTTAGAGGGGGATCCCAAATAAATTTCATGATACTGGACTTTTAACACTCCCTAGCACAGAATCTTATGTATGTTTTGCAGCCTTGAAGAGTTTCCTCTCCAACCTAAATCAATGCTCTAGCCTAGACTAGTTGATGGACCCTACAAACGTAAAGTATAGTTGATTTTAATTAATCGTTAACTTTTTGTGGCTTGTCTTAAGTCAAAGGTTATGAAAGTGAAACTAGTGATGTTTTGAGAGATGAAAGAGAAGATAAACATAAAGTTGGAAACAAAATAACTTCTTCTTTCCAAATTCAGATTTGCAGTTTTAAATTCTTTAACCAACTTTTCAAACTATTCTTTCTAAGATCTTTGAACAACAAATTCAACACAGGATTTTGCTCGACTATGAGTTACTTATTGTCCTAAGTAAACAGCCAAGAAATTATGAAAGGAAAACTGTTCCTTGATTATTAGTGCAACCAACCAACTAGTTAATCAAATAAAGAAATGAAAAATTTCAACATGCTTTAAAATAAGAAAATTGAAAAAAGGATTCCTTTTCTTTCTTCTAAAGAAAGCAAAAAGATAAACTGAAGACAAAACAGAAACCAAAAATAACTTCTGGCCCTATTGTGGATCACAGGGAGTCACTTGACCAAACCTCAAAAGGCTAATCGAAAAAGACTCACAGATTTGTCTAAGACTCTATTATGGAAAACTCAAGAAATATTTTTGATGGAAAGAACATGTTGGCAGCCAATTCACTTTTTTTATGATCCTATAAGCTGCCTACACCTATGTCTTGCGAACATCAAGTTTTCGTCGCATTTTTCAAATAGACAACATTTTCTTATCTTGCGACATTTTCACATTTGTCTTCGTTAAGTTTTCACGACTGTAAGCGTGAAAACTTCTCTTTTAGAAGTCACATTTCGATCATTATCTGAACTGTGGATATTTCTTTTGTCATTATGCCTATTGCGCTTACCTTTTATTGATCATTACACGATTCACAATATCCTTTGATCGGTTCTCATACTTCGATTGATTATATAACTTGAATCTGTTGAATTTGTAAGACATTGAGCATTTGGATTTGCATTTTATGACTTGCCTAATCATTGATTCTATGAAATGCATAGGGGTCTGATTAATTTTTTATAAACATATGATATAATCCTTATGATAATCTTTTCATAAATTTGGCTAGTCAACTATATGAATTCATTTGGCACTTTGATTAAACTTTTGATTATATACATTGGTGCATATTTGATATTGGGTTTTGATCTATGTATCGGATGTTTAAACATTATGGTATAACTTGCGCGCATTGGTTTACACCTTTGATTTTATTGGTTGTACACATGACTTTAATGGTTGAACTATTATTATGGAGTGAACATCTATGAAATTTGGTGGTTGTACTTGGATAATGAATATTTTGCATGGCAGACTCCACCACCTTCGCATGCGCACATTAATGCTTACCCCTTTTGCTCGTTCATTGCTGTTGGTTCGGGTAGCTCTGTTACTGTGTGTGTTGGTGAATTCGAACCCTTCCCTTACCATGTGTTTGGCTCCATGGCACCGGTCATGCGAGTTGAACCCAATGGCAAACAGGCCCTGTTGATGTTTGACAATGCCCGCCAAGATTTGGCAGACAGTGGATGGCTTACCTTCGTGGAACGTTTTGAGGGTTTTAACCTTTGCGTAGCTCGATAGTTTGCCATGACCTTCGATGGCTATCGAGCCAAGGTCGACGATGTATAGTTAGAAATTGATGAACAGTTTATCAGCTCAACCACGGGATTACCTACCTCTGGACAACGTTGGTTTAAGAATTGCAAGGTCGAGGAAGTGCCATGGACATTGTTGTTTCAATCGTACAAAATCACCTCCTGTGATAGAGGTATGCCCATAAAAATGCTTAAACAATGATGGCACGATTTATTAATGATAATAAAGTAGTTTGTGACCTGTGAAGGTCGCTACGGGTTTGTCTTCCTCTACCACCTGCGTCTATTGATGGTTTTTATAGGGTATCCTCTAAACATGTCGTTCTATTTTCATCGGAGCCTGTATAAAATGTCCAAAAAGTATAAAAGGCACAGGGCAGACTGTTATCACTGAAATTTCGTCCGCACATGGAGACAAGAACTCTGCATCATCAAAACAGCAATGAAGTCATTCATGGCACTGAAATAATTTCACAACATTTTAGAAGGGTCAAAAACTATACAAATTAACCAAAATTGAAGGGCGCTTTATAGTAGTTTGGTGCGCGCGCACATGCGCAGGACAAGAACATACTATGCGCGCATGCGCGCACGACGCGCAGCTGTCAGTGAAAAAACCCGCGCACCTGCTAAAACGACGCATTTATTGAATTGGCCAGCCTCCCAACCACTTACGGACCAGCTCCCAATCTGATTTGACTCCCAAATCTGAGCTGAATCCGCAGGGTAGGCGGGTTAATGACCTAATGAAGCCCTAAAGAGCCCCTTTTCACACTTTGAAGAGGTTACATAATCACCCGGTGATCTGCTATAAAAATCCATGAAGGAACATTGTTTTCGCAAGGAATTTCATTTATTGTTATGCTGCTAAGATTGTCAAGGGCTCATTCTTTGATGATAACACATTAGCAACAATTCATAGAGCCATTCGCCTCTCCATTGAGTGGATGTGCTGGGAGTTCTTTCACTATCAGTCTCATTTCTTCGCATTGTAAGGAAAGCAAGTTTGTGAGGGCCTCAAGAGCCTTCCTTTGGGGGAAGAAGGAACCACAGTTCCC
>ML813961.1:134703-156906 GCA_009831015.1 Picea engelmannii | reverse complement strand
TCATTACATTTTTTGTCGTCACCATTGGCGACTTGCTTTCTTTTGGCCACACGCAACCCATGTCACCCTTGGTTGGAGCATTACTTATCATCTACCCTTGCCGGCATCATCCATATCTTCAGAGTACTCCACAGGTCAGTTACTTCTACCCTCTGAATTTGTTTATCTTGTCCCGCCTCTGGCACAACTTATCACCGGTCTTGTCGTCCCCCCTGACACTCGACCTTGTTACACGGTTGCGGCCACTGTTTCTCTCATACATCCTCCAGCCAAGGGCAGTATTGAGTCTTCCCACTTCTTGACTTCGTCCATTTACCTCTACCACTTCCTCACCTCAGTAGATTCCACGGAGCCCTTTGCTTCTGGGAGTCGCGTCCCCCTTTTTGTCGACATCAACACACTTTTCTAGAAGGGTGACAGTATCTTGATTCTCATTCTCTATTTTAATGAGAGATCTCGGACGGCACAGGGTGAAACACCATTGCTCCCTGATGTCGTTGGCCCTCATAACATTCGACGCCAACACCTTCTCATTTTATGATGGGTCTTACTTTGCAACTATTGCAGTTATTTTTTTCATTTGTCGAAGACCTCTGAACTTGGTAGGGTCATCAATGCCCACATCATCGTCGCTGCTTATTACCGCGATCATTGCCTATTATTCAGAGTATGTTCCTTTGTAGAATTGTCTTCTGCCTTTATCATTACCGCCCCTGAGGGCACTGCAGTTGTCTACACCAACACTATGTCATCTTTTTTCAGAGTTACATGACACGAGCATGGGGCATGCCCGCCTCGTTTGTACATAGTTGTATATTTTTCTGCACAACTCTCAGAAGGTCGGGTCCTACCGGTTCCTTTTTTCTCCAACGGATCGCTCTGAACGGTCCCACTATTTCTCTCCCTTATAACAACATTCTCAGTAGAAGAAACATTGATGGATTTCAGCTATACGTATGCTCCTAACCTCATCCATCAGGGGGCATATGTTATCACTGAAATTTCATCCGCACATGGTGACAAGAACTCCGCATCATCAAAACAACAATGAAGTCATTCATGGCACTGAAATAATTTCATAGCATTCCAGAAGGGTCAAAAACTATACAAAGTAACCAAAATTGAAGGGCGCTTTACAATAGTTTGGTGCGCGCGCACATGCGCAGGACAAGAACGTACTATGCACGCATGCGCGCACGATGCGCGACTGTCAACGCAAAAACCCGCGCACCTGCTAAAATGGCACATTTGTTGAATTGGTCGGCCTCCCAACCACTTACGGACCAGCTCCCAATCTGATTTGACTCCCAAATCCGAGTTGAATCCGTAGGGTAGGCGGGTTAATGACCTAATGAAGCCCTAAAGAGCCCCTTTTAACACTTTGAAGAGGTTACATAATCACCCGGTGATCTGCTATAAAAATCCATGAAGGAACATTGTTTTCGCAAGGAATTTCAGCTATTGTTATGCTGCTAAGATTGTCAAGGGATCATTCTTTGACGATAACACATTGGCAACATGTCATAGAGCCATTTGCCTCTCCATTGAGTGGATGTGCTGGGAGTTCTTTCACTATCAGTCTCATTTCTTCACATTGTAAGGAAAGCAAGTTTGTGAGGACCTCAAGAGCCTTCCTTTGGGGGAAGAAGGAACCACAGTTCCCTTCCTTCATCGTGCTCTGGTTTCATCAATTGATCAGCTCAAAACCATTGGTGATATCGGTGTCTTTTTTGTGTTTATTGTTTCTTTATCCATATGTTCACAGTTTTAGTTTATTTTTGTTTAATTCTTGCTTGTAGTTTGTTTTGTTTCCTCTAACCCTTCCTTCCACAACTGTCATGCTCTGCAAGACCCAACAGGGCATGTAAGCACCCTCGATTTTCTCACCAGGTGACAAATTGGGTGCGAACACAGACAACAACCTGTTTCATCATGGGCTCATTAAGCTCATTGTTGTTTATCAGTTGAGTTTGCTTGGTGATACTTGGAAGGCTTTCATTGCTCGTAATGGCTTTGAGGATATCGACCCTATATAGGTTGATAAACCTGTGGTAACTAAGACTAAGTTTGAACCGCCTCTACCCTTACACCTCCTACTGCCTAAACCCTCGGTCGACCCTCCTGTGGACTTACCCGACACTGTAGATAAGAGTGCATAAGCCATTACAAAGCCTATGAGAAAAAAGCTCAAGGCAAACCTTGCTACAAACGCCAAAGGGAAAAAGAATGCATGTTTGATTTCACGGATGGCAAGGAATAAGCCAAAACCCCCTATTGAGCCAAACCCTATCGTTTTGAGTGAAGACTCTGATTCGAAAGTGGAGCGTTTCTTGGCTAGCGAATACCCCTATTCGCAAGGTTTGTGTGCCAAACCCTCATATGATTTTGTATCAAACCTACCCCCCTACCTAAAGGATGACCCTAACTACCCAGGTATTAAGTTGCCTTGTGAAACCCTCAGTCATTTGCCCAAACCCTCGCCTGCTCTGTCTAAACCCACACAGTCACCCTGTGAACAATGCAATTCATGGCTAGAGCGATATTATAATGATGTTCCTATACTTCAGTCAAGGATTCAATCTTTGGAAGACCAGATTGCACTGTTAACCAGTCAAAAGGCCAAACTCCAAGTGACAGATAAGAAACAAAAGACAACCGGCTCCATCCTTTTTAAAAACGTGGAATCAGCCACGGCTGTTGTAAATTCCAAGATGGCATAATTGAGCAGCCTCGTCGCTACACGGGTATGTTTTGATATCATTTGTTTTTGTGAATAATCTAGGTTTATATAATGATTTGATTTCAGTTTCAAACAGCTCTGTTCACATCATTGAATGGCTCTGTTATATTGCGTGCATTCTATATATAGACTTGCTTTGAGTAAATGGAATTTCATTTTTCCAAATCATTCCCAGTTTAGCTTCTCTTAGATTTTCATCGATTTGATTGATCTTAGTGTGGATTTGATTTGTATGATTGAGTTAAAATGGATGCTTTGTTGTCAATCGAATTTGTTTGTATCTATTCTAGACAGGAAAAGTTTCTCATACTCAATTTAGAATACAATCACATTTCGATTCTATTTTGTCATAATTCATACGCTATGATTGGCAACGATTTTTATGAGGTTAATTTTTACGGTTTGTTGTGCCATATGACTTTCAAAGAACAGGAATACAACTCAGATCGTTTCCAATGTGACTCTATTTCTTCGGAAACATTGTTTTTTATTAAGCCTGTACAAACACGCCCAAATCATGGAATGGATTTAATTCATAACGATTATGCTAAACCCCAGCCGGTTAATTCGCATTGATTGAAGTACTGTTAGATCGACCATGTTATGAGTTGGATTCGTATTGCAATGGATGCTCTTTTTTGATTTATAGAACAAGATTGGTTATATCCGGATTCACGATTTATTCCTATGTTAAACTCAGTCATGATTTGTTTGAAATTAATGATTTCGTTCAATAGCAATCAAGTTTATTTGCCCATTTTGCAATAACCAATTATCACTTCTGTCGATTCTATTATGATTGTGATCAAACTCAAATCGATCTGGTTACGATTTTATATGAGTTGATTCTCGTACCTGTTTGGATTAATCTACTTGTGGCGTGAATCGTTGGATGTCATGACAGCTATAATAATTTTAAAACAATTTTGTTTCGATATGATCGTATCTCTTGTTGTTGGAAAAAAACAACGTTTGCCTGCGATTGGTTTGATTGCATTACTTTCAAATTGGATATGAAACGATTTTCAAAACTGTTTGGTTTTGATTCTGTCTACCTGATTTATGACTATAATCGAAACGGAGTATTGCTATCTCTGTACTCGGTTAATGATGTGGATCTTGTTTGAGTTCATAATAGAATATCGATTTCAATTCATGATTCATTTTCAAATGATTGTTGGATGTAAATTGAATGGAATTTCTTAAAAGATTTGATTTAATTTCAATTCTGATTCTGTATCTTATTTTAGACTAGCTACAGAATCAGATGATTCTGTAGCTAAGTCTATAGAATTTAATTTTAATCATTTTATTAATAAAAGAGTCTCTAACTTGTCTATTTCTGACCTGTTTCAGGTGAATTCGAAATTACATGGGATTTGATGGACAGTTTAGAGGATATGGATGTTTTAGTTTCATTTTAGTTTCCTAGTTTAGGTGATATTGGGAATATTTTCCCAGATTATGTAAACAGTTTGATAACTTCCACATGGAGGTTTTACCCTGTGGAAAAACTTATAAATACTTATTATTTTTTGTAATAATCATCCTCATTCGTGGGAGAACAAGGATATGCAATTTTAATACAGATTGAGACAGAATTTGATGTTCTGCTACAACTTTAGCTTTTCATAATATCAATATTTTGTTTCATGTTTATGTGTATCAATTTGCATTTGGTTAATGACTACTTTAGCTATCTTAGCTTTTGCAAATGATATAATTTAATCAATATAATCCATATCCGATTTCTTCCAGTGTATAAAAAACATAGCAATTACTTGATTCAGTTTGTGAATGACAGATTTCTCTTCTTCATAAGTTGAATTATTAAGTATAAGTTTTTGCATAACAGGTTTCCCTTATTGTAGAGATTTATAAATCATATAATTGTTATGATTTTTTATGTCTTGTTTGTCCTGTAAATAAACTCAAAGAGCATTGCAGCTATCGTTTACGAGAAGCTTCTGGATTATCCGGTGCGAGTTTCCTTCCTCCGACCAGCTTCGAAGTCATCATACACAGGACAAATCTGGAGCGTTTCCAGGTCAGTTTGTCATTTGTTTGTTTAGTGTATTTATTAGTAGTTTAGTTTAGATATAAGTTTAGTTAGATTTATAGGTAGAATTAGTATATTAGATTGTTTAATTTCAGTAAGTTTTATTTCTTATTCATAAAATCATAAAATCATAAAATCAACAAAAATATCTTTCTCTATCTTAGGGCAGAAAGCAAATGAGTTTTCCAGGTTTTATTTAAATCTGTATTTTGTAGATATTGTATATTTTGTAAATAAGTTATATTTTAATAAGTAGTTTGTATATATAGGTAGTAGATTAGTTAGTTTGTTTAATGATTAGTTTTAATTAGATTAGTTAGATTAGTTCATTTTATTTATTAGTTCGTTTATTTGTTTTAGTTAGTTTTAGTTAGTTTAGTTTGTTTTATTTGTTTTAGTTAGTTTTAGTTAGTTTAGTTAGTTTTATTTGTTTTAGTTAGTTTAGATTAGTTTTCTCTTTGGTTTTCCTAGAACCTTAGATCAGCTAACGGAGCCGCTAAACCCATCAGGGTGGTTCATTCCAAATGGCTTGGGTTATTAGACAACCCCGGACCGGTTCCACTCTCTCAGTTGACGGACGGTCAATTTCGTCCATCAACAAATGGCGCTAGAAGGGGGGCCTGAACTTAATTAATGGCACGAGGTGGTCACAAGACTCCTCCCCCCCCTAATCGCTCACCTATAGTGACTAGAAGTCGTTCACACGATAATATTCCCCTTCAAACAACAACTACTTCAACCGACGATCCACAGATCACATTTGAGCCAACAACCCCTAATGCTATAGGTGGTGACATCCAAGATATTGTCCGTCAATCTCTCATTAAAACACATAGTGCCTTAGCTCGTCTTAGGCAACCAAACCATCCGTGGGGTCAACCTTTGGATTTCTATGATATCAGAGAACAATTAGGTGACACTAACCTCACTGTGAATCCTACAGATTCAATCACAAATCCTGTTGCAGGAGGATCTGGGATACCTCCTTCACCACCTCCCTCATCTCCTTCTTCTTCTGGAGGAGATTCCTCTTCCGACGAAGGCAACTCACCTTCTCAGCCTTCCACACCCACTACCCCAATGGCAAATCAGAACAACCCTGCTAGACCCTGGCTTGACCAGGATGCTGTAGTTGTACCTGGAGCTCAACACCCTTTACCTAAACACCCAGAGAAATGGCTTCCCAAGTTTGATCCCGATTCCAAACAAATAGCTGAAGATCATATCAAAAAATTTATGTTAGCCATAAGACTCCGCAATGTTGAACATGAAGACGTTGTCTGTAGGTTGTTTCCTTATACTTTTGAGGGTAATGCATCCACTTGGTACTTTTCCCAGCAACCCCATACCATCGTGTCTTGGGAAAAGTTTGAGTCATGCTTTTTGGAAAAATTTGGAGATGGTAAACCTCCCAAAGTCTTAGTCATGGATCTTTCGAGCTTAAAAATGAACCCAAAAGAAAAAGTTAAAGATTTTAATCAAAGATTCTTAACACTTAAAAACCGAATCCCTGCAGATTCTATGCCTGTTGAGAGTCTTGTAATAGCTTACTACACTAAAGATTTGCATCAAAGTATAGATATTTGGGTTAAACGATCTAAGAAAGCCACATTGTTAGAGGCCTTCGAGGAGGCTAGTCATATTGAAAAAGATATACTTAGTCTTAAGAACTCTTCTAGCAATGAAACTGAAACTAGTTCTTCTTCCAAAAAGAAGATTGAAATTCTCCCCAGACCTACTCAAAGTAAAACACAACCTGAAAACTCTGATTTGGAAAATTTAACTAAAGTTGTTCAAAAACTGTCGGATCAAGTTATAGATTTAAAAAGGTCAAATGAAGAAGCTTCCTCCAGCAAAGGACCCTACAAACCCCCTTTCCGAAAGCCTTTTCCCACCAACCGACCTAATCCAAACCTCGAAGGCTTAAATCTAGAAAGTTTGCAATGTGCTCTTCAAACAATTCTAGAAGCCCAGGATAACTTGATTCCCCCTGAGATCCCTCAAGAGGTAGTTGAACAGGAAACAGTTCAAGAAGAAGAGTCTTCTCCAAACATCTTTGGACACTTCTTGGACAACATCTTTCAAGATAACTTCGAGACTGTTCACCCTTATAATACTAGGAGTAAGACAACAAACAAGCCTTCTACCGAGAACACTACAACTTCACCTCCAAAGCCATCTAAATCAGCAAAAACTAAACAAAGTAATGTCAGCCCTAACTTAGATTATGATGTTGTTGAAGATCTTAAAAAGATAAAGGCTAACATTTCTATTTATGAGTTGTTGAAGTTTCCATTTTTGTTACAGAAAATGTTGCAAAATATTTCAGAAAACGGCAAGAATGGTAATTCAAGTGGTAACAAGGTTGTGCAATGCAAAGTTCTGCAGAAGACTTCCACTAAAAATAATTCTGATCCTCAAGATAAAGGAATCCTTCCTGTAGTCCCTGTAAATAATGTAAATAATGTAGATAAAGTAGCCTTAGAAATTGCGAGTAAGAAGCCACAAGCTACTACTCTTAGTACTCGCAAGAATGTACCTCCATTTCTTTTAACTTTCGAAATTTTCAACAAAAATGTGCCTAATTGTATGGTGGACTCAGGAGCGTCATCTAATGTGATGCCTTGGTCTGTTTGCCAAAAGATTAACACTGAAGTGGAACCATGTACTTTGAAAATCATACAACTTGATCGGACAAATGTTAAAGTTATAGGCGAACTAAAAAATGTATTGATTAGATTATCGTCTAACCCAAAGGTTCATCAAGTCATTGATATAATTGTTGTGGATATTCCAGAAGTGTATGGTCTGTTTTTTAGTAGGGACTGGTCGGAGCAGCTACATGGTTACTTCGCAACGGACTGGTCTCACTTATGGCTTCCAGAAAATGGTAAGCCTAACAAGATTAGGGTGAATCGTGAGCATTACCTTAAGTTCATGGTCACAGATTTGAACGATCCCAACGAACCATATACACCTTCTGCTGATTCACCCTAAGTCCAAGGAATGGACACCTTCTTTGGCAATTTCATGGCCGAGGTTTCACCTTTCATCAATCCAGAACAACAGTCCGAGATCGTAGCATATATGCAACCAATAGCTTCTATGCAACAGTCCCATGTGCCCGATGGAAACCAAATTTGGTCTCTATATTTCGATGGTTCTAAGTCTAAAGAAGGAGCTGGTGCAGGCTGCATCATTATCGATCCGACAGGTAAGAAGACATTAATGGCTTGTAGACTAGAGTTTGAATGTACTAACAATACTACAGAATATGAGGCTTTACTACAAGGTCTCAGAAAATCTCTGGATATGAACATTCAAAACCTGGCTGTATTTGGTGACTCTAAAATAGTGGTTAGGCAGGTAAGAGACTCTATACACTGTCTTTCCCCGCATCTCAAAAGTTACCAGTCTGAGGTATGGAGTTTAATGAACAATTTTTTTGCTTTCAATATAAATTCCATTCCTAGACTAAATAATGTTGAAGCATATCTACTAGATAATGTAGCCTCTAAAGTTTTTCCTGCAGAAGGCTTATCCCCAAACGCATTCTCCATCGAGCTATTGTTTTGACCGTCTGTTCCTGACAATATCACAAACTGGAGAGTATTTGACGATGATCAACAAATCATCGACTTTCTGCACATGGAAGAAACCTTTCAAGGCGCAGTGATAGATGAATGTACACACGACGACAATTTGCACGATTTTACGGTAATACCTGATTCGAAATCTCCTGAATATCTATCAGACATGGTAAAATCGATACCAAAATCTGTAGCTAGATTAGAAAAGTTTTATGATTTTGAAGATAAATTTAAAAAGATGGTCAATTGTAAAACCAATAGTTCCTCGTTGTCTTATGAAAAAGTCAATTTAGGAACTAGTGAAAATCCTCAGTGTATTAACTTAGGCTTGTGATGTTCTAGACAAGAAAAAGCTGCTTTTGTTAAATTGTTTAAATAATTTAAGGATTTCTTTGCATGGACGTACGATGATCTCAAAACGTTCGATCCTAATATTATACAGCATGTCATCCCGATGAAGCCCCAAACCTTACCCTTCCAACAGAAATTGAGGAAAATGCACCCTAAACTAGAACCAATCATTCAAAAAGAATTGAATAAGCTCCTAAGTGCTAAAATACTTTTTCCTGTTAGGCACACTCAATGGGTGTCCAACCTTGTCCCAGTTCGGAAGAAAAATGGGGAAATTCGACTTTGCGTCAATTTTCGGAACCTCAATAGAGCGTCTGACAAAGACAACTATCCTGTCCCACCCATGGAACAGATCCTGCAACAGGTATCTGGTTCCAAGAGGCTATCTTTATTGGATGGTTTCTCCGGATACAACCAAGTCCTGATGTCTCCACCAAACCAACTAAAAACCACCTTCCGTACTCCGTGGGGCACTTATGCTTATCGCAAAATGCCCTTTGGATTGATTAATGCTGGTGCTACCTTTCAGAGAGCAATGGACATTGCTTTTCGAGGATTAATCAATCACTCCATCGTAGTTTACTTAGATGATGTGACCGTTTATTCTAAAAACAAAGACGATCATCTAGCTCACTTACGAGCCGTTCTGCTACGATGTCGTAAATACGACATCTCCTTAAACCCCAAAAAGTCCATCTTTGTAGTAGAACAGGGTAAACTTCTAGGATTCATTGTGTCTAGTGATGGGATAAATATTGACCCTGAAAAGACTCAAGTCATCGCTAAACTTCCCCCTCCTACATCCAAAAAATGCATGCAGTCTTTTTTAGGCCAGATTAATTTCATGAGAAGATTTGTCCCTAGCTTCTCTGAAATGGTCAGACCTCTTCAGAACTTGATTAAGAAAGACACCCAATATCACTAGGGACCCACAGAAAATCAAGCTTTTAATGCCATAAAGAAGGCCATAATAGACGCTCCGTCTCTCATGAGCCCTGACTTCTCTCAAGATTTTATACTCTATACTTTTTCCTCTGATCGTTCCTATGTTGCAGTCCTAACTCAGAAGAATTTCGAGAACAATGAAGTACCCATCGCCTTTATGAGATCTTCTTTCAAAGGTGCTGAACTTAACTACCCAGTAGTCGATCGGCAAGCCTACGCTGTTTTCAAAGCAGTTAAGCACTTCCGGTCCTATCTTTTGAAGTCAAGGACGAAATTCATTGTCCCCTACCTTGTCATAAGGAACTTGTTAGTGCAAAAGGAGTTAGGAGAGAAGAGAGCTAACTGGGTCACCTCCTTGCAAGAGTATGACTTGGAAATCACCCCAGCTCAGATCGTGAGAGGCCAAGGGTTGTCTAAATTGGTTGTTGATTCGGAAATAGTACAGCAAGAAGATAGTGATACGTCAAACCTAGGACAAAGTGATCAAAGTTTGATTTGTTGCGCACAAAACCTCGTTAGTCCCTGGTACGACGATATTAGATTCTGTCTTGAACATGGGTTAGCACCCCGTCACCTTGACCCCGCCAAAAGAAGAGCATTGAGACTAAAGTCCTCCTCCTTTCATCTAGTTAACGGTATACTGTTTCGTCAAAATTTTGACGACGTACTGATGCGCTGTCTCGAAAAAGACGAAGCAGAAAAGGTCTTGCTTGAGTTTCATGCAGGAGAAGCTGGTGGTCACTTCGGTGGCGACACCACTGCTCATAAGTTTTTAAGAGCTGGTTAATACTGGCCCACTCTTTTTAGGGATGCCCATGCCTTGTGTCATAAATGTATTATCTGTCAGAAAGCATCAAGGCGGTTACAAAAACCAGACTTTCCCTTGCAACCCGTCTCAATAGATTCTCCTTTCCAGCAATGGGGCCTTGATATCATAGGTCCAGTTAACCCTCCGTCCTCGCAATAGCACAAGTATATTGTGACAACCACAGATTGCTTTACACGATGGTCTAAAGCTGCTGTGCTAAGAACTGTTAACACCAGTCAGGTAATTTCTTTTCTAAACTCGAATATTATCACTCGTTTCGGCATCCCTGATTGTCTAGTCTTTGACAACGCTTCATAATTTTCTTCTCTTGAGATGAGTGAGTTTGCTTTGGATAAAGGAATTAAGCTGAAGTATTCTGCCAGTTACTACCCCCAGGGCAACGACTTAGCAGAATCAACAAACAAGAACTTGATTAAAATTATCAAGAGAACTGTGGTTGACAATCACAAGAAATGGCACAATGCACTGCTGAATGCACTGTGGGCCGATAGGGTAACACCCAAAGATGTTATAGGTAACTCCCCCTTTTTTCTCGTTTATTGCAGAGAAGCAATTCTGCCACCTCACATTCTTCTTCCTTCGCTGCAGTTGTCACAAAAGGTCCAAGAAGAAGATTGTCCCCCTTTAGAAAACCAAATTAACGCTTTGATGAAGTTGGAAGAAGTAAGAGCCCAAGCTAAGCGTAAGTTAGATCAACATCAACAATTGATTAAAAGCTGGTTCGATTCTAATTCTTCTTCTAATAGAAATTTTGAAGTAGGCGATCTAGTCTTAAAGTGGGACAAACCACACGAAGGAAAGGGTGAGCACACCAAATTTCAAAACTTATGGCTTGGACCATTTTTAATTGCTGAAAAGTTGGGTCCTAGTTCTTTTCGATTGTAGAATCTTGAAGGGCAGCTTGACACCTACCCGGTGAATGGCCAAGCCCTGAAAAGATACTTTGCTTGATAACTACCCTTGTATATTATGTATATATTTTTTCTTTTGTTTGCTTTTACATTTGCTTTTGTTTTTTGATTTTGATTTGAATTTATCAGTTTGTGTTTTTTGAACCATACACATACCTGTACACTGAGCTATTCAGACAAAGACGATAGAAAATTTCTTCACTGAAATAACTTCTGAAAAGTTTGTACAAACATCAATGATATATTGTTGAAATTGATATCTATGTTAGAAATTGATATTTGTGTTGGAAAGAAGTTTACTGATTTCAATCTCTGAGCAAAGTTTGTCATGATCATCTATTATCTTTTTACGCTGTCCCTTTTCCGTAAAGGAATGACTCAAAAGACGTCTCCCTGTCATAGGAAGTTGTTTTGTAAATAAAACATTTCTGGAGCTAAATAAAGGACAGTGTTAGAAAATTCTGATGAGGTCTAAAAAATATGTTAAAGTATCAAGATTTTAAGCGTCACCCCGCTCAGCTATATCTATAAAAGAAAAACAAAATAAAAATTATTAATAAGAGATGTGGGAAGTGCTTGTAAACCCACCGGGATACTGAACAGGTCTGCTGGCAGCGGGTAAATGCATGCATGGCGCCAAGACAACTTTTTCGGGGTACTGAACATGCCCGCTGGCAGTGAAGCAATGTCGGGTACATGAAAATCTGAAAAAAATATAAGAAACCTCTTTATTGTCCTTTATTCTGATCTAGAACTTCTTGACAGGATACAGATGTCAAAGTGGGTTAAATGGAAACCCTATCAAGGCTATGGACGCCTGCTGGTAGTAGTGGCCATGTCAACAGTATTGGAGATTTTATCTTTAATATCGTGACTTACTGATCTTAAGATTGTTATTAGTTTTCATCCTTTAGAACACTGCTGGAAAAAAATGATTAATGATGATGTTTGTACGATTTTCTGGTTGTTATTTTTGAGTTGAAATTATCTTTGCTGTCTTAATCTGAATTGGTACCTTTTGCAGAGATAACTGCTTCTACCAGTGTGTCGCCATTGTTGGCAGACAATTCACTTTTTTTATGATCCTATAAGCTGCCATAACCTATGTCTTGCGAACATCAAGTTTTCGTCGCATTTTTCAAATAGACGACATTTTCTTATCTTGCGACATTTTCACATTTGTCTTCGTTAAGTTTTCACGACTGTAAGCGTGAAAACTTCTCTTTTCGAAGTCACATTTCGATCATTATCTAAACTGTGGATATTTCTTTTGTCATTATGCCTATTGCGCTTACCTTTTATTGATCATTACATGATTCGCAATATCCTTTGATCGGTTCTCATACTTCGATTGATTATATAACTTGGTTTTGTTGAATTTGTAAGACATTGAGCATTTGGATTTGCATTTTATGACTTGCCTAATCATTGATTCTATGAAATGCATAGGGGTCTGATTAATTTTTTATAAACATATGATATAATCCTTATGATAATCTTTTCATAAATTTGGCTAGTCGACTATATGAATTCATTTGGCACTTTGATTAAACTTTTGATTATATACATTGGCGCATATTTGATATTGGGTTTTGATCTATGTATCAGATGTTTAAACATTATGGTATAACTTGCGCGCATTGGTTTACACCTTTGATTTTATTGGTTGTACACATGAATTTAATGGTTGAACTATTATTATGGAGTGAACAGCTATGAAATTTGGCGGTTGTACTTGGATAATGAATATTTTGCATGGCAGACTCCACCACCTTCGCATGCGCACATTAATGCTTACCCATTTTGCTCGTTCATTGTTGTTGGTTCGGGTAGCTCTGTTACTGTGTGTGTTGGTGAATTCGAACCCTGCCCTTACCATGTGTTTGGCTCCATGGCACCGGTCGTGAGAGTTGAACCCAATGGCAAACATGCCCTGTTGATGTTTGACAATGCCCGCCAAGATTTGGCAGACAGTGGATGGCTTACCTTCGTGGAACGTTTTGAGGGTTTTAACCTTTGCGTAGCTCGACAGTTTGCCATGACCTTCGATGGCTGTCGAGCCAAGGTCGGTGATGTATAGTTAGAAATTGATGAACAGTTTATCAGCTCAGCCACGGGATTACCTACCTTTGGACAGCGTTGGTTTAAGAATTGCAAGGTCGAGGAAGTGTCATGGACATTGTTGTTTCAATTGTGCAAAATCACCTCCTGTGAAAGAGGTATGCCCATGACAATGCTTAAACAACGATGGCACGATTTATTAATGATAATCAAGCAGTTTGTGACCTGTGAAGGTCGCTACGGGTTTGTCTTCCTCTACCACCTGCGTCTATTGATGGTTTTTATAGGGTATCCTCTAAACATGTCATTCTATTTTCATCGGAGCCTGTATAAAATGTCCAAAAAGTATAAAAGGCACAGGGCAGACAACAACCTGTTTCATCATGGGCTCATTAAGCTCATTGTTGTTTATCAGTTGAGTTTGCTTGGTGATACTTGGAAGGCTTTCATTGCCCGTAATGGCTTTGAGGATATCGACCCTATACAGGTTGATAAACCTATGGTAACTGAGACTAAGGTTGAACCACCTCTACCCTTACACCTCCTACTGCCTAAACCCTCGGCCGACCCTCCTGTGGACTTACCCAACACTGTAGCTAAGAGTGCATAAGCCATTACAAAGCCTATGAGCAAAAAGCTCAAGGAAAACCTTGCTGCAAACGCCAAAGGGAAAAAGAATGCACATTTGATTTCACGGATGGCAAGGAATAAGCCAAAACCCCCTATTGAGCCAAACCCTATCGTTTTGAGTGAAGACTCCGATTCGGAAGCGGAGCGTTTCTTGGCTAGTGAATACCCATATTCGCAAGGTTTGTGTGTCGAACCCTCATATGATTTGTTATCAAACCTACCCCCCTGCCTAAAGGACGACCCTAACTACCCAGGCATTAAGTTTCCTTGTGAAACCCTCGGTCATTTGCCCAAACCCTCTCCTGCTCTGTCTAAACCCACACAGTCGCCCTGTGACCAATGCAATTCATGGTTAGAGCGATATTATAATGATGTTCCTATACTTCAGTCAAGGATTCAATCTTTGGAAGACCAGATTGCACTGTTAACCAGTCAAAAGGCCAAACTCCAAGCGACAGATAAGAAACAAAAGACAACAGGCTCCATCCTGTTTAAAAACGTGGAATCAGCCACGGCTGTTGTAAAGTCCAAGATGGCATAATTGAGCAGCCTCGTCGCTACACGGGTATGTTTTGATATCATTTGTTTTTGTGAATAATCTAGGTTTATATAATGATTTGATTTTAGTTTCAAACAGCTTTGTTCACATCATTGAATGGCTATGTTATATTGCATGCATTCTATATATAGACTTGCTTTGAGTAAATGGAATTTCGTTTTTCCAAATCATTCCCAGTTTGGCTTCTCTTAGATTTTCATTGATTTGATTGATCTTAGTGTGGGTTTGATTTGTTTGATTGAGTTAAAATGGATGCTTCGCTGTCAATCGAATTTGTTTGTATCTATTCTAGACAGGAAATGTTTCTCATACTCAATTTAGAATACAATCACATTTCGATTTGATTTCGTCATAATTCATACGCTATGATTGGAAATGATTTTGATGAGGTTAATTGTTACGGTTTGTTGTGCCATATGACTTTCAAAGAATAGGAATACAACTCGGATCATTTCCAATGTGACTCTGTTTCTTCGGAAACATTGTTTTTTATTAAGCCTGTACAAACACGCCCAAATCATGGAATGGATTTAATTCATAACGATTATGCTAAACCCCAGTCGGTTAATTCGCATTGATTGAAGTACTGTTAGCTCGACCATGTTATGAGTTGGATTCGTATTGCAATGGATGCTCTGTTTTGATTTATAGAACGAGATTGGTTATATCCGGATTCACGATTTATTCCTATGTTAAACTCAGTCATGATTTGTTTGAAATTAATGATTTCGTTCAATACCAATCAAGTTTATTTGCCCATTTTGCAATAACCAATTATCACTTCTGTCGATTCTATTATGATTGTGATCAAACTCAAATCGATCTGGTTACGATTTTATATGAGTTGATTCTCGTACCTGTTTGGATTAATGTACTTGTGGCGTGAATCGTTGGATGTCATGACAGCTATAATAATTTTAAAATGATTTTGTTTTGATCTGATCGTATCTCTTGTTGTTGGAAAAACACAACGTTTTCCTGCGATTTGTTTCATTGCATTACTTTCAAATTGGATATGAAACGATTTTCAAAACTGTTTGGTTTTGATTCTGTCTACCCGATTTATGACTATAATCGAAACGGAGTATTGCTATCTCTGTACTCGGTTAATGATGTGGATCCTGTTTGAGTTCATAATAGAATATCAATTTCAATTCATGATTCATTTTCAAATGATTGTTGGATGTAAATTGAATGGAATTTCTTAAAAGATTTGATTTAATTTCAATTCTGATTCTGTATCTTATTTTAGACTAGCTACAGAATCAGATGATTCTGTAGCTAAGTATGTAGAATTTAATTTTAATCATTTTATTAATAAAAGAGTCTCTAACTTGTCTATTTCTGACCTGTTTCAGGTGAATTCAAAATTACATGGGATTTGATGGACAGTTTAGAGGATATGGATGTTTTAGTTTCATTTTAGTTTTCTAGTTTAGGTGATCTTGGGAATATTTTCCCAGATTATGTAAACAGTTTGATAACTTCCACAGGGAGGTTTTACCCTGTGGAAAAACTTATAAATACTTATTATTTTTTGTAATAATCATCCTCATTCGTGGGAGAACAAGGATATGGAATTTTAATACAGACTGAGATAAAATTTGATGTTCTGCTACAGCTTTAGCTTTTCATAATATCAATATTTTGTTTCATGTTTATGTGTATCAATTTGCATTTGGTTAATGACTACTTTAGCTATCTTATTCTTTTGCAAATGATATAAGTTAATCAATATAATCCATATATGATTTCTTCCAGTGTATAAAAAACATAGC
This sequence comes from Picea engelmannii, assembly GCA_009831015.1. Classification (NCBI taxonomy): domain Eukaryota; kingdom Viridiplantae; phylum Streptophyta; class Pinopsida; order Pinales; family Pinaceae; genus Picea; species Picea engelmannii. The sequence goes on along the minus strand of ML813961.1, from coordinate 140,453 downwards.
AATTACTTGATTCAGTTTGTGAATGACAAATTTCTCTTCTTCATAAGTTGAATTATTAAGTATAAGTTTTTGCATAACATGTTTCCCTTATTGCAGAGATTTATAAATCATATAATTGTTATGATTTTTTATGTCTTGTTTGTCCTGTAAATAAACTCAAAGAGCATTGCAGCTATCGTTTACGAGAAGCTTCTGGATTATCCAGTGCAAGTTTCCTTCCTCCGACTAGCTTCGAAGTCATCATACACAGGACAAATCTGGAGCGTTTCCAGGTCAGTTTGTCATTTGTTTGTTTAGTGCATTTATTAGTAGTTTAGTTTAGATATAAGTTTAGTTAGATTTATAGGTAGAATTAGTATATTAGATTGTTTAATTTCAGTAAGTTTTATTTCTTATTCATAAAATCATAAAATCAACAAAAATATCTTTCTCTGTCTTAGGACAGAAAGCAAATGAGTTTTCCAGGTTTTATTTAAATCTGTATTTTGTAGATATTTTATATTTTGTAAATAATTTATATTTTAATAAGTAGTTTGTATATATAGGTAGTAGATTAGTTAGTTTGTTTAATGATTAATTTTAATTAGATTAGTTAGATAAGTTCGTTTTATTTATTAGTTTGTTTATTTGTTTTAGTTAGTTTTAGTTAGTTTAGTTTGTTTTATTTGTTTTAGTTAGTTTTAGTTAGTTTAGTTTGTTTTATTTGTTTTAGTTAGTTTAGATTAGTTTTCTCTTTGGTTTTCCTAGGACCTTAGATCGGCTAACGGAGCCGCTAAACCCGTCAGGGTGGTTCATTCCAAATGGCTTGGGTTATTAGACAACCCCAGACCGGTTCCACTCTCTCAGTTGACAGACGGTCAATTTCTCCCGTCAACAGAACACTATGCTATGGTCAGACCTAGTCTATAGAATGTGATCACAAAGACCAGGTCTTAGTCCCAAAATACCCATGAGAAGTCTGGCTTTTGACAGGGAAGAGGATGACTACCTCTCTCTGTCAAAATATCTCCCCGATTCAGACACATTATTGTCACTTCATCAACAAGCGTATGTACACATGCTATCCAAAGTCAGAGCACATATGCACGTGTGTAGGGCTATTGTAGGGCGCGTATATCTCTATAAATGATCAAAAAGATGAAAAAACAACAGTCCGGCATAGGTAGGGAGTATTGGTATTGAAAACCAGAATCCCTAGAGACAGAGAAAAATACTTTGATAAATAAAATGCAAGGAAACTTTGATAAAGCAAAGCTAATATGAGGTTGTTTCTAGGCTATAGACTGCAACATAGAGACCATAACCAAATCCAGGAAACCCCTGAGAAGGATCACTCCTAACAGGGAAAGAGGATGAATGCCTCTCCTAAAACAAATTATAGACTTAAGCACACAACTGACACTTCAGCAGCCATTGGATATACGCGGGCTATCTAAAGGTAGGGCGCATGTATATGCACATAGGGCTTCTGCAGGCCGCGTATACCTATGTGTATTTCAGAAAAGAAAACCAAACAGTCAAGTAATCATGCAGGGAGTACTGGTATGGAAGACCAGAATCCCTACGAACTCAGACTCTTGTTGAAACTCAAAAAAAAGGTAATCAAACCTAATTTAAAATACCCAAAAAGTATCCCCATAAAACCCTAGAGTTTCCCTAGTATGGTCACCAATTCTATTGTGGGTGGGAAATCCCCCTACGGACTAGCATTAAGGGTTCTATAATGCATGCATAAATAACGTAAAGTCTCCTACTTCTTACCATCATCCCAATCATAAACCCCATTATTCATATGTAAATACAAGGATAAAAGGATCAAGTTACTATACCTTGACTTCCACGTTTGATGTAGATCCTTTCGCGTTCGGTTGCTCCTTGACTGCAAGTTTCCTCCCAAAGATGACCTCCATTCACAAACAAACAAACAAACAAATCCAAGCATGCATTTGATCTATGAACTAATGGGTTAGAGATTCTATCAAAATATAATCAATATTAAACATTAAAAACCTCATATGGTGGGACGGTAAAAGTACTTCTTTTACTAATCTCACAAGAATACTTTACAATAGTGAGATGGACCACTGCTCCTCGAATTTGGTCCTGGGATCCTCTTCAATTGTGCTCCAACTGCTTTCATATATGCTTATCTTCACACAATAGTTGCAAAAGGTTGGGGCAAGGGGAATGCAAAGTCGGGTAGAGTTTCTTTACTATTCTTTTTTCCTCTTCAAATGGGACCCCTACCCCTTTTTTTATAGGCTAGAAAGGGCTAGGTATTTGGTCGAGTGACCGACTATGGGCAGTCAAACGATTTAGGTAACTTACCCGAAACTGTGTGTTCCGTCTGCAACTTTCCATTTTTCGTGCTTTTGTAGGTATACGCAAGCTATAGTGAGTCAGCTAGCATATACACGCGTGCAGTAGTGGAGCAGGGCACGTATTCCTTCAAAAAGGGTGTTTTTAAGAAGTTGTTCAGTAGTGGCTTGGAAAAAAATGAAAAATGAGATGGCATGATGCCAGGTAAGCATATTTGGTGCAAATTAGGGTTATACCACCAGCCAATGCGGACACTTGGAGTCGTTTATTAATTCAAAAGAAAAAGATTACAGAGAGATTTTACAAGAGAGTTTCTCACAATCGATCTTCGGAAAATGACCCTCCATGCTCTTTAAATAGAGATCATGGACCAATCGAGTGTTAAGCCACAGGTCAATGGTCGTTAAGATCAAGGAGAATATGAATCGTCGGATCACTCTATGTCGGGAACATATCGTGACCGTCGGATTTCCTAACTACAAATGCATACTAGTGCATACTAAATGTTACACATCAAAATTACTCACTTTGATAGTATCGCAAGTGTCGTCATTACAAAGGTTGCAAGTGTCGCATTTTTCTCACAAAGTCGCAAGTGTCACATGTTGCTCACAAGTGTCGCATGTTGCTCACAAGTGTCGCAGGTGTCAAAGAAAGCATATTGCCATGATGCCTATGTCGTGCCTATAACGACATGAGAAAGACACTTGAAACACCTCAAACATCTGATTTGGAAGAGGAGAAATGAGTCAACAGGCTTGAAAACCTTTTTCCATCTGAAAGCACCTCAAAAACTGACTTTTTGGAGGGGAGCACTCCCGCTTACACTATCTCGGAGCGCCAGTGCTCCCCCTTACACTATCAGGGAGCATTATAAAGCTCCCCTGGCCCTTTTGAGGGAGCGCTATAGATTTTGAGAGCGTTGGCGCCCCCCTAAAGCCTACTAGGGAGTGCTACAATGCTCTGATGGGCCTTTTGAGGGAGTGCTACCTATTCTGGGCAGTTGTTAAGCTATTGAGATGAATGGGGGAAGCATATTTTCATTCTTGGAAGCCAGTTGGATTCGAATCCCTAGTCCAACCATGATCCTAGGGCAGATCCTCAACTGAAGGAGGAAAATCCTCAACTTCCCCAAGGATATCTCAAGTGGTTAAAGCCTCTCCAAGGCTATATAAGCAAGCTTTCTAATGGTGAAAGAGGGATGGGAAATAGAGAATTACACCAAACTTATGATCTCATAAGTGGTGCTGGAGCTGATTGGGGGAAGAACTGCTGATATGAAACTTATGATCTTGGAGGAAACACACAGTCAGCCAAAGGAGAGTGATCAGTGAAGCTGCTGTTATCCAGGTTGTGGATCTTTCAGGCAAGGGTTAGATGAAGGGGACTTGACGAAGCTGTTGCATTCGCATCTACGATTGTAAGTGCTGATGTCGTTATTCTCATCAATATGACACGCTTGGCCTGTTTCTTTCTAGTTTGTGTCTAATGTCACATGAACTTATCATCAATTGATAGATATGTTTTCAAGCTAATATCAATAGAGTAGGAAGTGGTCATATCTTGTTTTGATCACAGGATCCAGCGAGGAGCAAAGGATTGGAGCGCAACTCAGAGCGTGCAGGGACAAACGTCGATAAAAGGTACTTCTGTCATCCTTCCTTCTCGTGTGTTAGTTTAGATAGATTTGAAAGGAAGTCAGTGTCCATGTTAAGCATTTTGTGTCTAGAGTTAGGGTCAAGCTCTTAGAGGAGATCTACCTATCCACAGAGAGATTTTCCTACAACAGAAACTGGCGACTCCACTGGGGAGATAGCCTCAAATCAAAACTTCTTGTTTTGATTTCTCCTCATTGACCTAGTTCTATCCCTTGATTGTTTCAGACCTGGTTCACTCCTCTTTTTATTAGTTTCATGAGCTGATTGGCTCCTTACCTTATCACACTCAGCATAATTGTCAGAATTGAATTGCAATTTTTTGATTTTTTGACACTTCTGGGAGTTTTTAGACCCTAGCGCCCCTGTCCTAGTGTTAACAGAGTGCCAGTGCTCCCCCATAGTCTTGCATAGAGCGCTATAATGCTCATTTCCTTTGGCAACAGAGCGCCAGCCCTCTTTAAGCCAAAAAACCCTCCAAAATTGCTTTTTCTGGGTTTTGTCTTTGTGTCTCTTCTGCTGTGTAGCCTTGTGGGTCAATGTTTCTTCCCTTTCATCCTTGACATCTGTCTTTTTTAAAGAATAAACATCTTGCTAGTTGGATTTTGTAGCCTTCTTCACTATTTTTATTGAGTTTTTCTGTTGAGTGAAGTTTGAAACCCATGCATTGTTTTTCTCTCCTCATCAACTGAACAAAAACCCCGGTGAAGGTCATCAAAGGCCTACAGACCTCTTCATCTTGATTTTAGTCAAGATCATTGTTCTTCAACTTTTGCTTTTGGGTGTGAAGTTTGTTTCTTCTCTTTGATTGTTTCTTTTCTTTCGCTTTTCGTTTTGATTGCTACAAAAGGGTGTATTGTTTGTATGACTTTTGCTTGTGCTAGTTTGGTTTTCATTCATACAAGAAAGATAATTAGCAAGATGAGCATTATGTTGAATTGATCATCATTCATACGCAAACAATAAAAGACATCTTTATGATTGATTGTGCATATTAGAAGGCATTTAATTTTTTTTGCATTACATCAGGATTTGATTGAGAAAAAGAATCATTTGAGGGCATTCCTTATTTGTGCTTGATTAGTGAAAATAATTTTCTCTCTCCCTTAGATAGATGTTCATCGAAAGGAAATCACTGGTTATCATATTTGATGCATTCTTTGGGTCTGAGTCATAATTCCATTTGTTTCACTTCCATGCACCCCTTTGCGTAAAGAACAACCATAAAATCAACCCTAATTAAAAATTATCTAGAACTTTTTCTTTTCTAGGATCCTCCACCAACGGTAGACTAGGCTTAGTACTTTGGATTAGGGCTGTGAGCATAAATCTCCAAAGTTTCCAAAACAAACAGTAGCATCCTGAGTTAGGGAGAGTCAAATCCAGTTATCGTATAAGTCTGCCTGGGATCCCCCTCTCACACAGGGGTTACGCACGAGGTCGCATTCGGGTAAGCTACGGGGACTAACCCTCCGTGGTTTAACTAATTGTGGTGGTCAGATCGTATTATGGGGATCACTTTGAGGTAAATCCACAATTACTGTGTGGAAGCCTTTTAGTTGATTTCGGGCTTGATACCCTGCCCGTACGTTCAGATCGAACTGTCGACTGTTCCCGCCCAGGGGTTGACTACGAATTGGTAACCTTAGTGGCCATAATATTTAGGGTATTACACAAGGTGACGGTGACGGGAAGTCTCACTGTACCTGGAGCAGACATTGGTCAAACTCACTCGGGCTCCTTGGAGGGTAAATCCACAATTACTACGTGGAAGCT
>ML813961.1:117413-134653 GCA_009831015.1 Picea engelmannii | reverse complement strand
CCTTAGTGGCCATAATATTTAGGGTATTACACAAGGTGACGGTGACGGGAAGTCTCACTGTACCTGGAGCAGACATTGGTCAAACTCACTCGGGCTCCTTGGAGGGTAAATCCACAATTACTACGTGGAAGCTTGCACCAAGGCATAAGTTCGTTAAGCAGGTCGCCATTGTAACTCTTCCACCCTATCCCTGCCCCTTCTGGACTTGATCACGCGACGTTGGATTTCATCACCAACTGGTACGGTCATCAAACGAAGGTCCTGTTTGCTTGGTTGTGATTCTTAGATTCTATTAGCGTATGCTGCTTCTTTCACTTAGTGGACCTTAGGTCGAGTCAGTGTTAATGGCATCGAATCCTGGGAGTACCAATGGAGGGACCCCTTCTCTTGGGGAACCTTATACCTTTCCTTCATTTGGAAACTTTGGTCCTCCATATGTTGCCACTCTGAGTCTTCCAGGACTCACTATTGGATTACCAGTTTGGTTGTTCCCCACTCCGATGATCCCAAATCCTCCCAATGTTTCAGTTGCACCTAATACTTTGGATGTCAATACACCACCCACACATCAACCTCATGTCGACTTTTCATCTTCTTCGCCCATTAAGTCTCCTTCCATTTCTCCTTCTTCGCCTAGTGAAAGCTCTAAAGCAAGTAGCCAGGCTGATCAGAAGAAGAAGAAATGGAAAGAGAAGACGAAGAAGAACCCGAAAAGGACAACGGCCCCAACAACATCAGATGTTGGCTCTAAGAAACCAGTTACTGTTAATAGTACTGGGAGTGTTGATGAGGTCAACAAGATTAAAAGGAAGAATCCAAAACCCAAATTCCCTTGCAGCCTTTGTAAGGGTGACCACTTTCTGAGGGATTGTCCCGGTCTTACCCAGGTCTTAGAAATGTGGTCCTCCACGTCATCAGCCTCTGTCAGTCATGTCGATGATACCCCGTCAACTAGTGATGTTCAGGTTGGTCAGGAAAAGAAAACTGTCAAGTTTCCTTGCATGTTATGTAAAGGTGATCATTACTCTCACCTTTGTCCCCGCATGGACACGGCTTCTTCTCTTTTGGAAAAACTTCAACATCTGAAAGGTTATCATAAGCTTTCCCCCGACCCATCATTGGTTGATGGACTGGTCAATCCGGTTCCATCCCCGATCAGTCTGGTTGATCAGGTGGTCAATCTAGTTTCCTCCTCGATTGAACCACAAACCCAAGTAGCTGATCCAGTTCCGTCATCGATCATCCCCGCTCTTCATCAAAAGAGAGACACCAAAGTGGTCAATTTGTTTTCATCCTCAGTCGATCCCACTCTCCCGTTGGAGAGTGACACCAAAGCGGTCGATCTGTTTCCACCCATTGACCCCATTCTTCCCTTGGAGAATGAAACTCAAGTGGTCGATCCGGTTATGCCATCGGTCGATCCCACTCCTCCTTTGATGAGTGCAAAAGTGACTGATCCAGTCCCTCCCTTAGTCAGTCCCACCCTTCATCTGAAGAGTGCCAAAGTGGTTGATCCAATTTCTCCATCAGTCAATCCCATTCCTCCATTGCAGAATGTCAAAGTGACTGATCCAGTCCCTTCTTCGGTCAGTCCCACTCTTCCTCTGAAGAGTGCTAAAGTGGTCTATCCAATTCCACCATTGGTTGATCCGATCCAATCATCAGTCGATCCTACTCTCCTTATAGAGAGTAAACCCAATATTGCCCATGTTTTTCTCGTTAATACAGATTCTACCATGCCTGGGGGCATTCCTCCTCCTCCTATGGAACCCCCTCCAAGTACTGAAGCCATCCTTTTTGATTGGGGTGCGCTAACTGGACCTCGTCTTCCCTCTCACATTCCTTTCCAGATTACAGTACAGGTTCGTGGCTGGGATGTTCCTCAAACGTTGATAGATGAAGGTGCGTCCATTAGTATTTTGTCTTTTGTTGCTTGGTACGCTTTGGGTTGTCCACAGCTTGCACCGGTTACACAGAATCTGTTATCTTTTAACAGAAGAACTAATCAACCTTTAGGGATCCTTCCTCAGTTTCCTGTAACTTTGGGAGGGAAAACTGTCTTTATCGATGTCATGGTAGTCCGAGACCCCTTGGATTTCTCTTTACTCCTTGGGTGGGATTATGTCTATACTATGAAAGCTATTGTATCCACTCTTTTCTGTGTGATATCTTTCCCTCACGATGGAAGAATTGTGACTATTGATCAACTTTCATTCATTGGCCCCGACCGGGTTACCTCCCTAAGTGGTTCTGATATGCAGACAGTATCACACCCACCACATGTCAATTATGTGGTGTTGTCTCCCATGACCTCAAATTTCGACGATTTGGATCCGGTAGTTGACATGGTGATATCTTCGGTTGGGTTATTAGAGCCTGATCTCCTTACCCCTGTCACGACCCTCGACGTGTGTTCCTTCCAGAGTGATTATCTTCCATTCAGTGAAGATCTCTTGGAAGCCATGACCGAGTCTTGTCCCTTGACATGGTATCCTTCCAGAGCGTTATCCTCTTGGAAGCCATGATCAAGAAGAAATCACGAGCATAGTTTCCCTTCTCTGTGGCAAGCTCGTTAAAAAATGAAACAAAGGTTACAAGCATAGTTTCTCTTCTCTGTGGCAAGCTCGTTAAAAAATGAAACAGAGGCCGCTAGCTTTCATGCTGGGGGCAGTCACGAGCATAGTTTCTTTTCTCTCTGGCAAGCTCGTTAAAAAATGAAACAGGGGCTTTGAGCATAGTTTTCTTCTCTGTAGCAAGCTTGTTAAAAAATGAAACAGATGCCTTGAGCATAGTTTTCTTCTCTGTAGAAAGCTCGTTAAAAAATGAAACAGATGTCACGAGCATAGTTTCTCTTCTCTGTGGCAAGCTCGTTAAAAAATGAAACAGAGGCCACTAGCTTTCATGCTAGGGGCATCACAAGCATAGTTTCTCTTCTCTGTAGCAAGCTCGTTAAAAAATGAAACAACAATCTGGGGATCGAACCTGGAACCTTGAGCATAGTTCTTTTCCTGTGTCAAGCTCATTAAAAAATGAAACAATCACCTCTCCCTTCAGGTTGAGTCTTTCACCAGATCTCATAGATGTCGAGTCGAGTCTTTCATTAGGTCTCGTTTTTGAACCTTCATTTCATCCACCTATATCCTTTTTCTCCATCTAGCATAGAAATTGGTGACAACCTCAAAGTCGGTGAATGAATTGAAGCTTGGGGGGCATGTCTCCAGCCTTTGATGATCATTCTGGAGTCAAGCCACTAGATTTCAAGCTGGGGGGCATACCGAGCTTAGTCTTTGTTCTTTCTCGTGCTCGTAAATACATGAGAATGCAACCGGGTAAACTTTTATCTCTTTTTCGGACCCGTACGGATACGAACACACGAAAAAGGAACCCCCCTGGAGTCTCCTTTAAACCCTTTTAAGACTCTCTAAATATGAAAAGATTGTCGAGTGATATTGCTTCCTTTCACACTCGTTAAAAGGTCAGAAAGGGCATCTTTCGAGCGATAGTTTAACCCTTTTTCGGTCTCGTTGGACTACTGTACGAAAAAGGAACTGAGAGAGTTCTCTTTTAAGTGTTTTTCCAAACTCTATAATCCTAAAAAACCTTCGAGTTTTCTGTCTTTGGACTCGTTAAAGCACACATCGATAGACTCATATGGGACCGAACCCTTACTTCTTCCGGTTCGTTAAACAAAGGAAGAGGAACTTACCGAAGGTGAGTTATATCGAGCTTGTGTTATCCTCCTCGAGCTCATTAATTCAAAAAGAGGTACTCATCTATCTGGATGGGGGAAAAAATTGAAAGGAACAAGCCAAGCAGTCTCTTGAGAACATCATCCAGTACTTCTTAGAGTCGCCCTTGAACATGACACTTTGTCACTTTGCACGTATCATAATCCACTGAACCTCTGCACTGGGCCAATCCTCCAAGTTCCTTTCACTCCTTTGGGTCACCCGACGCAAGTCACGGTATCCATTGCATAGTTTTGGTCCGTGTCATGTTTTTTTGTTGTGCCTCAGTGTTCAAGGGAAGTATCTGCCTCGAGAGTCAGCCATCCCAAGTATCTTGCCACAAAACCTATGTCAGTCCATGTCCATTTGATCTGCCAAATTTCATCTCCATGTCCGTTTTGTGTCGTTGATGGGGGATACATCAAGGCCCTCCCTCGACGAGTCTATTCCTGTTGACTCCAACACATTATCTGGGAATAAGACTTAGAAACCAGTTAGTACTTTGGGACCTGCAAGCCTCAATGGTAGGCCTCCTCACATTCGACAGTAGGTTTACATCATTGACCCCTGATCGAATGATTCCAAGGATGTTCGACTTCAGCTCATCTATTCACATTCGCTGGAATGTACTAGGGTACCTTGGGAATCATTGACATTAATGGTGATCTCCCTCGCACTTGTTAACAGTTCACACCATTGACCGGTAATCAAGTGGTTTCTGCCATGTTCGACGTCAAGACATCTATTCGCATGGTCAGATCCGTGCCATGTTGGGATTGGTAAGAAGACCCTGGGTTGAGTAATCACTTTGATATATGCTTTGCCCAGGCTGTGAAGGAGTTTCTATTGGACAAAGAACACATACACTGTCACATAAATCCACTTTGTATTGGTCGTGGCTATGTCTTGTCATCTCGTAGATCCACTGTGTATTCTCCGTGGCTACGATCAGTCCGAGTCATCAGAGTATAGATCCACATTTTATCTTCGGTGGCTATACCTTTTTATCAATACAATTATGGATCCGCAGTTTATTTTATGGCGTCCATATCTTGCGAAGTCTTGATCACCCAAGCATAGGTATGCCTGCCTTGGGTTTTGAAATATGTCATGATATTTGTTGGATGTTTGTGTGCAGCTTCCGTCAGGTTCTCCGAGTCTATACACTTGCTTGAACGTCTACAAAGTATTTCAGTCATCATTTCGCATCTTCTAACTTCATACTTTGGGGGGAAATCTGTTACACATCAAAATTACTCACTTTGATAGTGTCGCAAGTGTCATCATTACAAAGGTCGCAAGTGTCGCATTTTGCTCACAAAGTCGCAAGTGTCGCATGTTTCTCACAAGTGTCGCAGGTGTCAAAGAAAGCATATTGCCATGATGCCTATGTCGTGCCTATAACGACATGAGAAAGACACTTGAAACACCTCAACATCTGATTTGGAAGAGGAGAAATGAGTCAACAGGCTTGCAAACCTTTTTCCATCTGAAAGCACCTCAAAAACTGAGTTTTTGTGGGAGAGCTCCCCCTTACACTATCTCGGAGCGTCGACGCTCCCCCTTACACTGTCATGGAGCGTTATAAATCTCCCCTTGCCCTTTTGAGGGAGCACTATAGATTTTGAGAGCGCTGGCGCCCCCCTAAAGCGTACTAGGGAACGCTTCAACGCTATGATGGCCCTTTTGAGGGAGCGCTACCTATTCTGGGCAGTTGTTAAGCTGTTGAGATGAATGGAGGAAGAATCTTTTCATTCTTGGAAGGCAGTTGGATTCGAAACCCTAGTCCAACCATGATCCTAGGGCAGATCCTCAACTGAAGGAGGAAAATCCTCAACTTCCCCAAGGATATCTCAAGTGGTTAAAGCCTCTCCAAGGCTATATAAGCAAGCTTTCTAATGGTGAAAGAAGGATGGGAAATAGATAATTACACCAAACTTATGATCTCATAAGTGGTGCTGGAGCTGATTGGGGGAAGAACTGCTGATATGAAACTTATGATCTTGGAGGAAACACACAGTCAGCCAAAAGAGAGTGATCAGTGAAGCTGATGTTATCCAGGTTGTGGATCTTTCAGGCAAGGGTTAGACGAAGGGGACTTGACGAAGCTGTCGCATTCGCATCTACGATTGTAAGTACTATTGTCGTTATTCTCATCAATATGACACGCTTGGCTTGTTTCTTTCTAGTTTGTGTCTAATGTCACATGAACTTATCATTAATTGATAGATCTATTTTCAAGCTAATATCAATAGAGTAGGAAGTGGTCGTATCTTATTTTTTCCACAGGATCCAGCGAGGAGCAAAGGATTGGAGCGCAACTCGGAGCGTGCAAGGACAAACGTCGATAAAAGGTACTTCTGTCATCCTTCCTTCTCGTGTGTTAGCTTAGATAGATTTGAAAGGAAGTCAGTGTCCATGTTAAGCATTTTCTGTCTAGAGTTAGGGTCAAGCTCTTAGAGGCAATCTACCTGTCCATAGGGAGATTTTCCTACAACACTAAAGAAACATACTTTTACCTAATGACACATTAGACCAAGTAGATCTTAACTAACTCCTAAGTGTCTAAATATCCTAACATCCCCCCTTAAGAACAAATTGGGATAGGATTGAAGGATTTACAATAGTGAAAAAATAGGAGAAGGAAGGAGGAATTAGAGCCTATCCCCCCTTAATGACAACTTCCTGAACTCCTAACATAGATCGAAGTTTGGAAAATGTCGCTTCTGTAAGAGAATTTGTGAAAATGTCTGAAACTTGATCTTCTGTAGGGAAAAAGAGCACTTCAATAACTTGATCATGAATGAGCTTTCTGATGAAGTGCATGTGTAGCTCGATGTGTTTGTTGTGCTAATGTTGAAATGGGTCTTTGGAGAGCTTGATGGCACTTTGATTGTCACACCAAAGGCTGGTCGGATGTTTCTGCTGGAATCCAAACTCTAAAAGGATCTATCGAAGCCACAAGGATTCCTGACTTGCATTTATCGTTGCTCGATACTCTACTTCTGCTGAAGAAAGTGTAATAGCCTGTTGTTTCTTACAGGCCCAAGTGACAGGTTCTGATACCATGTTCGACAAAAAAGGTATTCCAACAGAGGATGAACACCTTTAGTAACCACTCACACAACCAGATCAAAGATCAACACACTGATGTTTTGACATGGTAAAACCCCTATGGGGAAACATCCATGACCCCAACCAACGCGGCCACTTGGAGCAGTTTATTAATGCAAAAGAAAAAAGATTACAAAGATATTTTACAAGAGAGTTTCTCACAATAGATCTTCGAAAAATGACCCTCAATGCTCTTTAAATAGAGATCATGGACCAATCGGGTGTTAAGCCACGAATCAATGGTTGTTAAGATCAAGGATAATATGAACTGTCGGATCACTCTATGTCGAGAACATATCGTGATCGTTGAATTTCCTAACTACAAATGCATAATAGTGCATACTAAATAAACACACTAAGAAACACACTTTTACCTAATGACACATTAGACCAAGTAGATCTTAACTAAATCCTAAGTGTTTAAATATCCTAACAATTGATTCTTGGATAATTGAACATGATATTCCAACTTACACTCATGCTAAACATGTTTGACAAAAGATATGATCATTTAATCCAATGAAAGCTACTTCCATCAAGGTTAAGTTAGAAAAGATACTTAAAGTCAAATTTATCTATCCAATTCCCTTGATTGAATGGGTATCCAATCCAGTTCCTGTCACGAAGAAGCAAGGGATAATTCAATTATTTATTTATTTTTGAGATATGAACAAGGCTTTTCCAGAAGATAATTATCTTCTACCTTTCATTGATCAAATTATAAATGAGTGTGTTGAAAACAAATTATTTTCCTTTATGGATGGATGTTTTGGTTACAATCAAATTCAGATCCATTCAGAAGATCAACGTAAGACTGCATTTATTTGTCCTTAGGTCACGTTTTCATATAGGAAAATGTCATTCGATCTCAAAAATATTGGGGCTACATTTCAGTGGGCCATGCCATATGCTTTCTATGATATTAAGAATAATGTTTAAGCTTATCTAGATGATTTGGCCATTCGATCAAATAAAATGGCTCAACATCTGGCTCATATTCATGTTGTGTTTGAGAGATGCAAATATTATAATATTCTCCTAAACCCTCATAAATGCATATTTTGTGTAGAGTCTAGGATATTACTTAGATTTATCATGTATAAGCATGGGATTATGGTGGATCCTTTGGAGGTTGAGGAAATAGTTTAGTTTCCTTCCCCATGGTCTATCCGCAAATTTCAAAGTCTTCAAGGGAAAACAAACTTCTTGGAATGATTCATCACAAATTATTCTAATATTATGAAAGGATTAATGCACCTTTTGAAGAAAGGAGTGCCCTTTATGTGGGAATACCAAGCATAATATTATTTTGAGGATTTAAAAGGGCCCTCATGTCAGCCCCATTACCAATTCTTCTAGACTACAATAGGTATTTATTGTTATATCTTGCGGCGTCTGAATCAACCATTGTCATGGTCTTGGTTTAGGAAGATGAGTCACATCGAGAACACATGATTTACTATCTTAGTAAGGGTCTCGATGGACCAAAATTGAGGTACTCTCATATTGAGAAGTTGGAATTGGGAGAATTTCATGCTATGAAAAGAATTTGAAATTATAAAATTCTTCGACAAACTCTAGTTATTAAAAATTATAACCCTATGCAATATATATTGAAATGAGGAATAATTGGGGGAAAGTATGCTAAGTGGATTGTCATTTTGAAAGAATTTGAATGGAATTTGTTTCAACCAAATCAAACTAATATTTAGCTTTATTGTGTTGATGTCAAAGTTACCACAATATAGTGAGGACCTTTTTGCAAATGAATCCTTAGCCGACGAGTATATATTCCTCATTGACTCAACAAATCCCTGGTATGGAGATATACTCGTGTACCTTCAAAATCAAATATTTTTCCATCATATTTATCATGACGATTGTTGGTGTATTCATCATCATGCCCAACAATATATGATCATCAACAACACTTTGTATAATCAATGGGTAGATCTTATCTCATGTCAGTGTTTAAGTCATAAGGGAGGTAAGAGAGTTTTGAATGATTTCCATAATGGAGAGTGTGGAAATCATCTTTTTGGGAAGGTAACATCCCAAATTTATGCATAAGATACTAATGGCCATCAATTCTTAAATATTGTATCAATGTTGTCAAGAAGTGTCATCCCTATCAAATATTCACTAAGAAAATGTGTGTACATGTTGCTCCATTACATCTCGTCGTTATTGTTGGTCCCTTCATGAAGTAGGGAGTGGATTTTATGACATGCTATCCTACTTCAATAGATGTTCATAAGTACATCATAATGGCCAATGACTACTTCAGTAAGTGGGTAGAAGCTATGTCAATCTTCTTGAATGATGATGAGACAAAAACTTTATTCATTTTCAATCATTTTATTGCCAAGTTTAGTGTGCCTCAAGAGATCATCATTGATCATGGTTGAATTTTTCAAAACAAAATGACGAAGGAACTAACTAGTCAATTGGATTTTTGACAAGAGCACTCATCACCATACTATCCTCAGGCCAATGGTTAAGTAGAGGTCCTCAATAAGGTCTTAAATACTATGATTTATAGGATATTTTATAAGAATAAATACAATTGGAATCTCATGCTTTTTCCTTCTCTTTGGGCATAAAAAACCTCAATAAACATTGCCATGGGATTTACCCCCTTCCAGCTAGTGTGTGGGTTAGAGTTTGTCCTTCCAATTGAATGTGAAATTCGTTCATTGAAACTGGATATTGAGCTCCTACCCAATACCTCAACTGAGGAGGAACACCTCTTATATATAGAATGTCTCGATGAACATTGTTGAGATGCTACCACATCTAGTGAGGTAGATAAGAAGTGTATCAAAGATCAGTATGAGAATAATTTTCATCCTCATATTTTTCGAAGGGTACCTTTTCCTTGTTTATGATTGGGATAATGATAAGTTGGGGGTAGTTTTTGGACTACGATTACAGTTAGAAAAAAAATCGTAGGCATTATTCTCTACCACAATTGTCGGAGTTAGGATCCACGAGAGGGGGTTAACCCATGTCATGAAACTCGTGAGAAGTGTTGAACCCAATGTCCAACAATCTCCCCCTCAATGCATGTCAGACGAGTTTCAAACTCGAGACATGTTGCTCTGATACCATTTGTTGAACTATGATTGTCGTTAGACCAAAAAATGAAAGTGTTAATCTCTGCCACAATCGTCGAAGATAGGATCCATGAGAGGGGGTTAACCCATGTCGTGAAACTCGTGGGAAGAGTTAAACCTAATGTCCAACAGTAGGAAAATTTGGGTTGATGTGGTTTGGACATTACATTGTTAAACATTTTCTTAAAAAGGGAGTTTATGAGTTGGTTGAATATGAAGAGAACCCTTTGGATGAGCCTCATAATGGGATCTATCTAAAGAAGTATTATGCATAGACATTCATGCCACAGGATCCCTTCGTACATGTTGTATATAAGTTTTACTTTTTACTTAATTTTTAGTTTGGTTTTTTGAGTCATTCTTATCATGATCTATCATTATTTGGAAATTGTTCATGAGCATCCCCGTCTATATAGGATTTGCCAACAATGCTAGTTGACATAGCCAGAATCTTGCTTATGCATCTTGGGATATATATTATCCCATGAGTCATATTGTGAATTCAAGGGGTTTTTGCATTGGTCCTAAAACCAATAATGGATCAACTGGTGACTAGGATATTATCTGTCTCTAGTGTTTTTTGTTGACAAATGATTTTTGATTTTGCAAATAATTTGAAAAAGAAAAGAAAAAAGAAAAAGAAAAGAAAAGAAAAAGAAAGAAAAGAAAAAAGAAAAGAAAAGAGGGAATAAAAGAATTTCAATAAAAGCCCCATGCAATAATAGTAACTTGGTCCATACCTCTCAAGCATGGCCAAGTACTTTTTAAATTCATGTTGATAGGGTTAGTGAATGAGTTTGGCTAAACAGTTTAATCTTAGCCAAAGTGTCTAGGTTAGATTAGTGAATAAATCTGGCCAGACTGTCTAATGTTGGTCAGATAGCCCCAAGGCAGAGTAATTTCTTAACCCAACAGTCTAATCTGGGTTAATTGTCATAGGAAGCTAGGTTAGAATATAGGCTAGTTGCTTTATTGCTTTATTTCAATAAAAACCATTTTGATGATTGATGTTGCACTATTGACATCATGAGATGAATACATGTGTTGAGTGTTGAATTTTTATAATTTCCATATATGATAATTATTGCCTTATGATTTAAATGCTATTATTATTATAGAATAATTTTACACACTGAAAATCTCAACAAGACTTAGTGAACTTGTTGAGAGGTTGTTGTAAGAAATATTGTTTGAGATGATATATTACAATTGAGGGCCCTGATATATATACTTGGGCGAAGTTTCCTTTCATTTAATGGACATGTCCTTTTCATTATTGTATTTTCATTAATTCATTTAATATTAATTATTGATTATTGATTATTTATATTTATACATTATATTATAAATATATTATTTATATATTATATTTATGTTGATGATTATTTCCTCACTTGCATGTCTAATTCATATAGATCACTCCATCCTGAAGTAGGCAATGTGAGAGCACCTCGAGTCTATATACTCCTCGTTAAGAGAAAGATTACGCCTRGGCCATTCACCACTAGTAAAGCTCCGTGAGTGAATGATTCATTTCCCTTGGTCGAATCAACATGACCAATCTGGGAGAATGTTTGCCTGATGTTGCTCAGTGCTAACTGGAGAAACATCAACACTCCCTCTCGGTGAGGGAGACTTTTTGCATCACGCCAAACTTGTCTCTGAAGTATACAAACTTTGTCTTAGATAGAGGCTTGGTGCGAATGTCCACAATTTGCACATCTGTGGATATGTACTGGAGCTTTACTACTCCCTTCTGTGCCATGTATCAATGAAGTGATATTTGATCTCAATGTTCTTTGACTTGTCATGAAATATTGGATTTTCCGAAAGCTTGACACAACTTCGATTATCATAGTGTATTAAGGTCGTCTCTAGCTCTTGATCAAATAGTCCTGCAAGAATTTTCCGAAGCCATATTGCTTCGCGACTTGCGACACTAGATGCGATATACTCTGCTTCTGCTACACTAAGTGCTAGAGAAATCTGCTTCCTACTAAACCAGGATATCATAGCTGATCCTAAGCTAAAGCAACGCCCCGAGGTGCTCTTTCTGTCCACTGCACTCCCTTCCAAGTCAGAATCAGTATATCCCTGTAGCCTCACTTCACCACCTAAGTCATATCTTAGACCATATCCAACTGTACCATGCAGGTACCTCAACGCATGCTTTGTTGCAACCCAATGGAAGTTCCTCGACTCAGGGTGTTCACTGCAAAGTAAATATCCGGCGTGGTGTTAACCAATTACATCAAGGATCCAATCAACTATCTGTACATAGTGGAATCCACTATATTTGAATCTAAAGCACAATCACTTAGCTTCTTTAAATTTGTCATCATAGGTGTAGCCATGGAAATGTAATCCATCATACTGAATCTGCTCAAGATATCAACTGTGTACTTCCCTTATCCGAGGAATATATCACCTAATTTATGCCACACATCCAATCCCAAGAAATAATGCGTCAATCCAATATCCCTCATTTCTAACTCTGAGGACAACTCCCTTTTTCACTCGACAATGAGCCTCTCTATCCCTGTAAGGAATAGATCATCAACATACAACACCAAGATCAATAGATCACCATCAAAAACCTTGTAGTAAAGGTTGGGATCTTCATCACTCTTGGTGAAGCCCAAACTCAACAAGTATCCATCAATTCTGGAGTACCATGCCCTGGGTGCATTCTTGAGTCCGCATAAGGCCTTCTTCAACTTGCAAACATGAGACTCCCTCCCATGTACCTCAAAGCCCTAAGCTTGTTTTATTTACACTTCCTCCTCAATCACACCATTGAGGAACACAATATTTACATCTATCTAGTGTAATCTCCAATCCATGACTACTGCAATGACAATAATGGTCTCGATGTAAGTGTACCTGGCGATTGGAGAAAACGTCTCCTCATAGTCCACTCCCTCTTTCTGGGAGAACCCTCTTGCCACAAACCTCGCTTTGTACTTTTAAATGATGTTATCTGTTGCATGCTTGATCTTGTAGATCCACTTGGAAGTCACCACTAACTTCCCCTCAGGTCTCGACATAATCTCCCACACATCGTTATTTATGATGGACTAATATTCCTCCATCATGGCATCTCTCCAAACTTGCTAGCCTGCTACCTCCTCATAACAGGAAGGTTCGGAATCACTGATGTGGCTCATCAATGCCATATAACTCAAGAATTTCTCAGGTCGTCTACTTGTTGATATTATGGTAGCTGCGGGAGGTATTTACCTCCATGTGTAAACCTGACGAGAATAGAATATTCCCGGAAGCAAGAAGAAACCCTAAAGAGTTGGCTAATAACCCTAGAAGATTTGTCGGCTCAAGAAGATAACTTGTATTAAATTATTAGCCTCCAAGAGAAGAAGTCGTCCAGAAGAAATAAATATATACTGAACAAATAGATACCCAGAATGAGAAGTCGGCCAAGGCAGTTAGCCAGAATCAGTATAAATATAGGAGGCCAGTCTTCATTCTGGCAGGCAGTCTCAGAATTGCAAAGCAACACTTATTTGCACTACAGTGCGTAGTTTGGTGCGCAGGTTTGGAGGAGAGCTGCCATTGCAGCTACTGTAGCTAGAAAATCACGTTTGGCTTGGACTATCTCTTGGTTAATGTTTGGACTATCTGATCAACTCTTGTTGGTGAGCTATCCTTGGGGAAAGGTGCGCTACTCTTTGTTTGGATATCTAGCCTAGGGTTTGCTTCCGGAGTAATTATCAGTCAAGGTTAAGGTGCTCGGAGGGTGTCTTCGGCCTATGGTTGGGTGACAATAGTGATATTGTCAATGGTAAAATGAGCACATCCATTATATTCTAACAGGTTATGCGCCCACCACTTCCTTCATTCAATCTAACAGCTGGAAGGAAACATAGTCGTAAGGATATTAATCTTGTTGAAGAACTGTCGCTATGGTTTCTAGCAGGAGCAATCACCATAGCACTGCCGCTAGGGTTTCTAGCAGGAGTAGTCACAATAGCACTGCCGCTAGGGTTACTAGCAGGTGCAGTTGTAGAAACTCTAATCCTCTCGTTGAGGCACCTTAAGTGAAGGCATTGACCTAATTTTTAGATAGATCAGTGCGCCCTAGCCTAGCGCATTTCCTGGTACTCTCAGCAAGCCAAGACATCAAGTTTGAGTTTTTGGTCAAGATTTAGGGTTGACCAAGTCAAAGTAGCCATGACTTACTCTATGAAGTCAGAAAACAAGTTAGATGGAGCTTCTAACTTCAGAGCGTGGAAGACAAGGATTGACCTCATCCTTGCCAAGAATAAAGTGTTGGATATCGTGAAAGGAAAGATCGTGGAACCAGAGTTTGAGGAAGGAAAAGACAGGAACCGCAAAATGTTGCAGTTATGGAGAAGTTCAAAGACAGTGACATCAATGCTATGAGTATCATAGTGGAATCTATAAAAGACCACTTGATACCCTACATCTCCCATCTTGACTCATCGAAGAACATGTACAATGCCCTAACAAACCTCTTCTCAGTCAGAAACATTGGACAAATAATGAGTCTAAAGAATGAGCTCTGTGACATGAAGATGAATGATGATGACATAATAACATCATACTTTGTGAGAATCTCTCAGTTAACAGATCAACTACAAGCTATTGAAGAAATCATTTCAGAGAAGGAATTGGTAAACATAGTACTCAATGGTCTTCCCAAGATGTGGGATGCATTTTCCGCAAGCATGAACACAAGGAAGGAGTATCCTACATTTGAAGAACTTTGGACTTGTTGTGCTAAAGAAGAATCCAGGATCAGTGCAAAAGAGAAACCCCAAAACAAGTACGATGATCAAGCCTTCACAGCAAGATTCAAGAATTTCAAGAACAAAAGGAAGTTTGGTTCAAGGAGGAAGCCAAATCAAGAGAAAGATATTTTAGAAATACAATGCTTCAACTGTTGAAAGTATGGTCACTAGAAGAATCATTGTCCCGAGCTAAAGAAAAGGAAGGAGAAACACAAAGCATCAGTTGCTGAAGAAAAGGAACCTACAAAGAAGACTAAGAAGGATGAAAGAGAATTCTTCTTCTGAAGGTAACAATATGCTTCTTAGTTCTTGTACATATCTTGTTTGCATAGTCTCTATACATATCTTGCATATCTATCTCTTAGAATATAATGTGTTCTAAGAATAACTATACCTATGGAAGTGGAAGCTATTACAAGATAAGCCAAAATTAGAATCAATAATGAAGAGACTTAGAAGAAGCAAAGACAGAAAGAAGTCAACAATCAAGAGGAATTTGGAGAAATACTTATGACGTTTTGTAGAAGACAATAAGATGGAAGCGTGGACTCTGTTAGACGGAGGGAGCCAATTACATATTGCAGAAGAAAATAAGGATGCAGACAGAAGCATGGACTCTGTTAGACGGAGGGAGCCGATCATATGCACTCATACATGAAGTAAGGATTAGGAGGGAGCTAATCCTATGATCCATTGAAGATGATGAAGTGTATATCCATGGTAGAAAACATGAAAAGCAACATGTGTTCGGTTCGACCATAGAAGAAGACTTCTTCGAAGAGAAGCCTTAAAGTATCCCTGGTTATCCATCCACATCCATGAGTCTATAAATGAAAGGAAGAAGTGGAATATTTAGGGCATGGAATCTATAAGAAACTCCATGGACCCAAGACCTAAAGAAAACATCAGGAAGAACATGAAAATTCCAAGAAAGAAAGAGAAGTCAGAACAACCAGTCACTGTATTAAGAATCACAAGATTACCAACCTAATATGAACTTAATAAAAGCAATCGAGTAGAGGAACTGAAAGTTGTGATGAGGAATAATGTATATATGCAAGCATTGCAAGATCTAGAATTAGAGGTTCTCCCATATGGAGGGAGAAGTGTTAAGCCCTAATATTGGCTCATTACCCCTTAATTAGGGCATATTACATTAGTAATTTTATTTTATTTATGTCGGATTTATTCCATTAGTTGTAATTATACCTCCCAGTCTCCTATATATACCAAGGAGACATTTTCATTTGGAATCATCTTGTACTTGAACATTTATGTGGGGTAAAAGGAGGTTTCCCCCTCGAAGAGGCTTATTATCTGAAATTATCTCTTTTTCAAGGCGTTGAGTACTTATTCTGAGGTTTTTCTATGCTATATTGATGTTTGGTTCTTAACATATGGTATCAGAGCTCAAGGTCTTGGGGTTTCGCTGCTACATCTAAGACACCATGGAATTTTCACTATAATTTTTTTTCTACAATGATTCAGAAGGAATGGCTTGGATGATATTTAGTAGACGGATCAAGGTACGTTGGGTTAAAATTTCAGCTCTTGAGGCCTTATACTTTCATAGATACAACCTTGTTAAGATAGGGTTCTAGAATCATCCTGAATTGAGTCATTGAGGAATTTTCAATATAAATTTTTTTATGTAATGTTTCAGACCCTAAACTCTGGAGGCTATTCTTCGAAATTAGTAAGGTATCTGTGGTAGAAATTTCAGCTTCTGGGTCGTCTTAAATTTGTAGATACACCCTATGGAAGATAGGGTATCTGACTAATCCTATTGACTAGTATCAAGCAAGTGTTCCAGGTAAAAAAATAATAACTTATTCCTAGAGTATCCAAATTGAGTTAGACCAATTGCATTGGATAGTGGACAGCCCATAGTAGTTTTGGTACGAGTTTCAGAATTTTATATCAATTATTTTTTGCAAGGAACGCTATACAAGTGAGATATTCTCGAAAGGCCAAAAATCAACAAGTTGTGGGGAAGTTACCATAAATTCCACTTGGCACATCCAATTTTTATCAGAATCGGGGCATTGAAGAGAAGAAATATCAGAGACCTACAAAAAATAAAAGTTCATACTCAGAAGGGCCGAAATTTTGGAGATATAATAAAAGGAAGTTTGTCTAGCAGAACCACCTCAAAATCAAGGTTTAAAGTGATACTTGGCCAACATACCACCAAAAAAGGGAACTTATAAACCAAATAAGCCTCCAGACAATCCTAGTTGGACTCTTGATGAAGGTGAAGAAATGCGTAGGGACATAAATAATTTACAAAAGAAAACAATAACCAAAGATGAACTACAAGAGATGATGGATTCAATGGAAGCTAACTTGGATACTAAGATGGATTCAATTGAAGCTAAGTTGGATACTAAGATGGATGGTTTAAAAGGGGAGATCATGGAAGAATTGAAAAATTTCCTAATAGAGAGGACACCTGAAAGTGAAAATGTATCCCATGAAATTCATGATGAGGACACAAGGAAGGTGAATCAAGA